>VCJJ01001799.1:25864-48268 GCA_024139415.1 Backusella tarrabulga
CGTTAATATCAACGATGGACATTAAGGCGTATTTCTTTAACAGTTAATGTCCATCAATACAACTGAAAATTTCGTACAAGATGCTCGATCATGCAGATTGTGCACAGTGGGTTGTACTATATTTGAATAAGAAATGTTACGATAAATACTAAATAAGAAGAAATTCAAGCAACACTGCAACCATAAAAAAATAAATAAAAAGTTCGCATTTATGGATTGAGTTGATAAAGTAACAAGGTTTGTGCATATATTTTATTACAAAATGTAAAAGGTGGTGGCATAACAGTACTGTAGCATAGAAAAAGGTCATATACATATATTTACATACATAAAAAATGAAGGTCTCTCGTTTTTTTTTTCTCAGAAGTAATTTTTTTTACTTCTTTCTCTGAACACTTTCAATCAGCTGGCCAACAACATTAGGATCGGCCAAGGTAGAAATATCACCTAAAGAGTCCTGCTCTGAATTTACAATCTTTCTAAGGATGCGACGCATGATTTTGCCTGAACGCGTTTTCGGAAGATCTGCCACAATGTAGATACGTTTGGGTGTTGCAAAGGGTCCAATAACCTTACGCACTTGCAGAGTAAGCTCCTTTTCCAGTCCTTCAGAGTCCTCTGTGTTGGGCTTGAGAGTAGCAAATGCATGAATATTTTGTCCAGTCAGTTCATCCTGCCCAGCAACAACTGCAGCTTCGGCAACAGAATGATGAAGAATCAATGCAGATTCGATTTCAGAAGTAGAAAGCCTGTGACCAGATACATTAATCACATCTAAAAATAATAAGAAGAAAGGTTAGCATGATATTTTTTTTGCATTTCAAATTAAGCAACACAATACCATCTACACGACCTCGAATCCAAATGTACCCATCATGATCACGAGTTGCGCCATCGCCTGTAAAGTAATATCCTTTATAGGGATTAAGGTAGGTATCCAAGTAGCGGTGATGGTTATTATAAACCGTACGTGCCATGGAAGGCCAAGGCTGAGAGATAGCCAAAACGCCCGTCACATCATTGCCTTCGAGTACCTTGCCAGACGTTGGATCCAAAATTACCGGGTTGATACCGAAGAACGGGAAAGTAGCTGAACCAGGTTTTGTAGAAGTAGCGCCAGGAAGAGGGCTAATCACAATGGATCCAGTCTCCGTTTGCCAGTAGGTATCCACCACTGCACATTGCCCCTTTCCTACCCTTTCGTTATACCACTCCCAGGCCTCTGGATTGATAGGTTCTCCGACAGAACCAATAACACGAAGACTAGAAAGGTCATGACCTTCTAGCCACTTATCTCCTAAGCGACGTAAACTTCTGATAGCCGTCGGCGCAGTGTAAAACTGAGTTACATTATGTTTCGCAACTACTTGCCAGAAACGAGACGGGTCAGGATAAGTGGGAGTGGATTCAAAGAGTAAGGTGGTGGCGCCAATAGATAAGGGTCCATAAATAATATACGTGTGTCCGGTGATCCATCCAATATCAGCCATACAGGCGTGAACATCGCCCTCATGGTAATCAAAAATGTACTTGAGGGTAGCAGCGGCGCCAAGGAGATAGCCACCTGAAGTATGAAGAACTCCCTTCGGAGCGCCTGTACTTCCAGAAGTGTACAACAAAAAGAGAGGATCCTCAGCGTTCAAATTCTCTGGCGCACAATATGGGCGAGCCTTTGTCATTTCTTCGTGCCACCACAAGTCGCGGTCAACTGTAAAAGGTACACTAGAGCCCGTACGACGTAATACCAAAACGTTGCTCACAGTAGGAGCATTCTTAAGAGCCTCATCAACAATACGCTTCGTGGCAATGTTTTTACCACCGCGACGCCCTTCATCAGCTGTTAAAACCACACGAGCGCCACAATCATTGATACGGTCCCGAAGAGAATCCGAAGAAAAGCCCGCAAAAACAACAGAATGAACTGCTCCAATACGAGCACAAGCGAGCATGGCAAAGGCGGCTTCAGGTACCATGGGCATATAGATTACAACATTATCACCTTTCCGGACTTCAAGTGATTTGAGCACATTAGCTACACGGGATACTTCTTGTAAAAGCTCGCTGTAGGTAATCTTGCGTACAGTATCTGGTTCATCTCCTTCATGAATAATAGCAACCTGTTGATTATAATGTTAATATTATTCAATTGCAAAAAAAAAGACTTTTCTAGTATAATATAATACCTTATCAGGCGTAGCTATAGCATGGCGATCCACACAGTTGAAGGATACATTAAGTTCTCCCTCAAGAAACCAAGCAACATCACCCTCCGAAAGACTACCACTTGAGACAGTTTCAAAAGGCTTCGACCAAGTAAGTAACTCGTTTGCAAGCTGTGGAAGAAACAATAAAAAAAAAGTTAATATTAAATAATACGCACCATAGATATACAAGCACTTACGTTTCCAAAGAATTTAGTGGGATCATTTACACTCTCTTCCCATTTAGCTCTATAGTCATCAAAGCTGGAAACAAAAGGCTTAGGCATTCCTCCCTTCAATAATCTGTCGGGAACAGGATAGACCTTGTCATTAATAATTTGTTCAGCGGTCATTATAGTTTGTTTGTTGAGAGTTTTCAAAAAAGAAAAAAATTGATTGAAAAAAAAAATAAAGAAAAAGAAAAGAGAGTGTTATAAGGAACCGAAAAGAAAGTTTGAAAAAGCTTATTTATACTTTGAGCAGTTGAAACCCAGACAAAGTTTATTATAGGCATAACTTGTTTTTTGGTGGGGTAAAAAGAGAAAAGTGGATCAGATGAGGATTGATCAATCAAAATAAACAGAGTCATCAGTTCGTTGTTAACTGGTTGGGATAAATATCTGACCAATATAGATAAAAATTATATTTATGTGTTTGAAGAACACATTCTTGAGATTTTTTTATAATGAACGGTGTGTATAAACGAGACCATATTGTTAACCATAGAACAAATAGAACCTAACTCCGTATTTAGTCATTTGTATATACGTATTTCATTTCTTGTTTTTCTTTTAGTTAGACAAGTGGTTATCCATACGGAGAACATTTAAAACAATGCAGTGTATATATTTAGAGAACGCCATCATAAAAAAAAACAATGATCATCATTTGATACTGATTGATGCTGTGTAAAATAATGTAATATCATGGCGCTCTGCTAATAGAAAAGTAATAGGGGAAAATATGGCCTTATTTCCAAATAAAGGCAACATAGCACGTCCAATCTCATGGCTAAATATAGAAAGAAACAAAATAGAAAGGTTGTTTTCGAGAGTGACAATAATATAAAACATACTTGCATTGCCGTTTCATGTGCACTTACATTCGTATATTTTATTTACAAAATACGTGTCTGATAATGCTAAAATTTTTCATAACAGAATAAAGACAGAATAATTTCAAATATAATAATCGGCTACTATCCGTAAAAATCAGATCCAACTCTCTCTTCGATTCCCAATTAATGCAAATGTTTATATTACATACTGTTAAGTATTGGTTGTACAGAGCATAGTTTTAGATAGTTTATGTAAGAGTATAATGACCACTCCAATTCAACACCTAGTTTAACGCTTTTAAATTAAAAGTGTAATAAATATTAATATATCGAAGGAAAGGGTGCTAGTGTTTTTTGTTTATTTTTGTTTTATTAAAAAAAAGCATCGCGAAAAAAATATGTGTTTCGTTTTATGAGGTCCTTAATAATACAAATGAATGACTATACGAATCACAGCTGATAATAGTATAAAGCAAATCACGTAAAAAAATAAAAATCTTTTGAGAATTTTGCTACTAAAATAACAATACAGTATGGTAAAGTGAATCGTCAATTCATATTACAATCTTTAATGCCAAGATATATGTTCAGCATAAGGTGAACGCCATGGATAAGGGCAATCGCATGTCCTGTTAAGTAGAATGTATATATTTCTCCTATTTTTTACTTTTTAAAACGTATGGTGACGGATGAATACTCTTTTTCTTTTTTTAGAAAAAAGGAGAGGCTGTAAGCGACATGCAAGAAAAATAATGGTAAAAACCAACTTTAATCCCATTTAGTGTGGAATATGCATTATAAACGAGAGCATGAACTATTTTGGAATATCCATATTTGTATTGAAACTCTTCGGTAATGTGATTGCTATTATTACATAAGCGAGTTAGGTTTCATCGCATCATTACTTGATGAATCTCACGAACATACAGTTATAAATAAAGAGTATATATCGTTACGTGTAATCGTTGACAATATAAGGGAGTCCGGTTTTTAAACATATCAATGTTTTATTAGTTGGAGAAAATTCTGATTGTTTTTGAAGAAATACATTTATGAATAGAAGAGTATGCGGATGACCTTTATTGCAAAATAAAAATGATGTGACCTTTTTACACAGATTCCAGTGATTTTATTTTCTGTATATCTGCATTTACTTTTTTTGTGAATATTTAGGCATCAACCATCACAATGAGCCGTGTTTAGTTTGATGGCATCTATGTTTGTATATATAAGCTTATTTTGATTATGGACAGTCGAGAGAAGCACCAGTCAACTGGCAACAGCTGAAACAAAAATGTCTTTAACGAAAGCCCTTCTTTTTATGTCATTGAAAAGGCATTCAACTTTTAATTTAAATATATTGCTAGTATTCTCAAAAAAATTCTTCCATGACATGTTTTTTTTTCTTTTAAAAGATGCTTATGTAAAAAAAAAAACTGTAAAAGGCAAGACAAAGTATAGTTTTACTATTTGCTTCCTTTCTTTTCTATTATGCACCGATGAAAGAAGGTTTTTATATTATTCTTCGTTCTTTTATAAAGTTAAAAAGATAACTTTCTCTATTAGAATCTTATTTACCAAATGTCTCCTTTTTTTTTACTTTATTTAAATGGTTCATAGCTCCAAATACGAGCACGGTTATCTCCTGAGCCTGTTGCAAATAAAGGCCTGTGTCCTGGACTAGTTGCAACAGAAATAACTACAAAGGGAGCAAGTTATTAAATAAAGTTAACACAAAGCATAAGTGCTTGTATATTTACCTGAATTCTTATGACCTTGGAGCATAAACTGTGTCTGTCCACTAGACGGATCCCAGAACTGGACCCCTCTGTCCTTAGATCCGGACACAATCCAGTTTCCATCAGGTGTAGTGGCCACAGACAATACAAAGTCCTATGTAATAATAATGTTGGTGTCTCTTTTTTTTTCCCGTTCTTTTTTCCTTTCTTCTTTCCCTTCCTCCCTTTCTTTTTATTTTTATTTGTTTATATAAGAATTATAAGTACCTTATGTCCTGTGAAAGCTTGAATACATGGACTCTTTCTATGGTCGTTTCCATAACCTCTTTCTCCAGCGCCCAATTGCCACATACGCAATGTTTTATCTAAACTACCGCTCACCAATGTTTTTCCATCAGGCATAAAGGCAACAGAATAAACACTGTCTTTATGTCCTTCTAAGCGTTCCAAAAGCTGTCCAGTAACAGCATCCCAAACACGGATTATCTTATCCAGGCTACCGGCAGCAACAAGACGGCTATCTGGGGAAATGGCAACACTTGTTACACCCAGATCCTGTTGGTCAACATCGTTGATACGAAGTTCATGTAATGGACGAAGATTTTGCCAGTCCCATATACGTGCGGTGCGATCACCTGATCCTGACACAAGAATGCGCCCATCACGACTAAATTCTAGCGAATAAATGTCCTGCTCATGACCGGTCAATATACCGCGAATACGTTTCTTTGCAATATCCCAAATCTAAGATGAAATATAGGTAAATGAACATGAACTACATTTACTCCAAGGCCATCTTGATAACTTACTCTAATCTGCTTATCTTCAGCACCTGTAGCCAGGTACTTACCATCGGGGCTAAAGCTGACAGAACGAATATACAAATCCCCATCACGGCCAGCACTCTCATCCCGAAGAAGGCTATTTAAGTATAATATAAATAAACAAGTAAATAGCGAATAAATGACCAACTTACGCAACACGTGTAGAGGTAACTGTGTCATATATATAAGTGGCCTGATTACAGCCAGCGGCAAGATAACGACCATCAGCGCTAAACTTGACGCAACAAACAACACTTCCATGATCAAACGAATGTACAAGATCAACTTTAAGATAGCGGGTGGCCTTGGGGTTGAATAATGCGAACCAGTCTTGACCCTCTACTTTCATATTTGCTGGTACACTTTCAGGGTTTATATCACCGAGTGCTTCTGAAACGCCACCTGCTGAAGCACTAGTAAGAGGTCCAGCCCCAGTCTTGACAGGATTTCCACCTGAGCCTCTAACCGAAGCAACTATGTATTGTTGGACAAATTAAGTATAATATAACAGTAAATGAATGTGGTGAATTAGACTTACGTTGTGGGGGTGGAGTATTTGAAGGAAGTGGAGAGCCACCATTCATGTAAGGCACGCCAGCAGGAGGATGAGGTGATGCTGCTACTGGAGGGGGAGGATGTGCACCCGTGGGAGGGGGGCCAGGCGGATAAGATGGATGGTGTACAGGAGGTTTTAAATCCATTGGTGGCTGCAATGGAGATTGTTGATATCCAGCTATAAGGATCAACATTACATTAATACAAATAACAAATACGTCATATTTTAGGGTGACTAATTACCACCATAGCCACTGTTAGCAGGTCCCGGTGGTGGTGCGCTACCATGCTGAAGCTATTTCATAAATGTTAGCATGCTATCAGCATATAAAAGCTATCTTTTGTAGTTACTTGGTCTAGTTGTTGGCGAAGTCTTGAGATTTCTTCCTCATATCTGTTATTATTATTATTATTAAGCCCAGAAATATAAAGGAGCAAAATGAACCTACTGTTTTTTAATTAATTGCTGAGCCCTTTCGAGATCAATCAAATTTTGTTGAAATAAACTCATCTCTTGAATTTGACTGTTCACTAAATGTAGAATGTTTAGCATCAAGAAAACGCGTATACTCTTTCTTTGTTCCTATATTCACTTTTGTGTTCGTATTCATCTCTCTGGTTTTTGCATATGATAACCTCTTGAGCTAATTGGTCGTATTCACCCTTTACTGCGTCAAGAAGCTCAATAAGACGACTGGGTGTAGGTCCACCAATCGGTCGATGGTTATAAACTGACATTTGCCTTGATTTAGAAAGTAAAAAAAAAATGTTACTGCTATTTACACACACACGAACACACACACCAACTAACAAAAAGAAAAAAAGGAAAAGAAAAGAAAATTTTGAGAAAAAAAACAAATGTCGGTTTTAGCCCAAAGAACGTTTTTTGTCCAATGAAAGACTTGGAAGCGGTCTTAAAGTTGAACTGTAGGAACTGCTAAACCTTAAAAATGGAAGGAGGAAAATAAATAGTCCGAACGAGTTAATTTTGCAAAGATGAAGTGACATGAATTCTGTACAGCAAAAGAGAATCATGGAGCCCAAAGTGATGATATCATATCTGTAACCCCTCCTTTTTTCGTTCTTTACCCTGCATGAATATATCTTTAACAATCCGAGTTGATTAATTAAAATAAACACTGAGAAACTGCTCCATCTATCATTTAGAAGTACCCTATATTCGGTTATTCGAGGATTAATATAGAAGAATATTCTAAAAAAAGCCAATTTAATTTTTCATATTTGTTCTTGAAGCTATCCACCACTTATCTAACTATTTACTACTGTTTTATTCTAAATATTTCATCAAGTGTTGAAACATAATTTACAACACCTGGGAACACCCCCAATATCAAATACATTCAGCATTTTATTTATTTTACAGACATATATGTTTACGAATACTCTAATTATGACCTGTCTCCATTCTTCTTCTTATTATTATTAACAAAGTATCGGATTCTGTCATTGTATTCATAGTAGAAAGGTAAATAGATAAAGATTTACAAATTATTACACAAGTTTATCTTTATTATTCTGGATCTGCCTGATTTTTAATAATAACACAAGCCAAATCACCCTCTGAATCAGATAAAACCCAAGGCATATCAATGACACCACCTTTTCCAGTCAAATGTATTCCTTCCAGAGGCTCTTGGATAGCAGCCGTAGCACCCATGCCCGATACATGCATACCGTCAAACGAATGCTCGTAGACTGGTGGGCCTAAATCTTCACACCTAGATCCTTCATGGAACCTAAAATAATAATCGACGTCCTGGCTCAACCCTCTATGAAGCGCACCTGTTGCTGTTACCAAACCAGAGCTATCCTGATAAAAGCTAAACTCTCCAACAATTTTGGGTCCTGTGAATTGTGCTAAACCGATTGCAGGAAAATATTCGCCATTGGCAAGTGCGAGTGAAGCAGCAGAAAGAATGATTGAAGCATAAAGTTTCATCTTATTATTATTATTTACTTGATGCTTTTTTATTTGATCGAGAAAGAAAGAACAAAAAAAAATATCTAGTAAACATACTACACATTTATATGAGAGTGCAATCATTCTTACTTAATTTCAGACCGCGTTTAAATTTTGTTGAAAAATGATTGTTTGTTTGTATTCCGTAAACACCAGCATTCTTCTTTCCTTTTACAAAGAATTAAATCGAGATAGAAGAGTGTTAAGTTAACCTGTAGATTGTACATTAAAATCAATATCAAAGCACGACTTGTGAATTGAAAACTAGACCACACTTTTACACTGCACAAAAACAGGTGTACAGCTTTTGTATTTTCAAAAAATAATACCAGCCAATGATATAGCAAGCATTTAAATACCATTTTGGGTATTTTTACTTTACTAATTGACTTTTTCTTTTCAGAGTAACCACCTTTTTTGAGTTTGTGGTATACTATGGATACGCGTAATAAACTATTATTAGGTTGTTTCATCATTGAGAAAATGGTAGTTGAAAAAGCTGATGATCTATACTTATTTTATATGAACTTTGCGCTGATTTTTATATTTGCCTTTACCTCATTCAGAAATAGTATCACATACTTTTTTATTATCATAATATTTGATTAAAAGGAAATATCTTAAAATGGGATAATAAAAAAATTAAGGTTTAACTTGAGAGCATGTCTATTCAAATGACATTTCCATATATGGTATGTTCAAGTTACATAATGATAAAGTTATGTAATATCAATTCGATTCTTTAGTTATCGAGGGCCGAGTGTACGGACTCTTCTGAAGGGACAGTTATTAGAGATAAAACGTAATAGATGTAGTCCAGAACGCCAAAAATAAATCTATTTGCATTATTTCTCTTCTTGAATAAATTATCTCATAACAAAACATCATTCCATGTGTAGACTCTTTTTTTATTATCAATCTTAATATATGCATACACTTATTTTAATTTTGATCAATAGCAATACTACTTTTAAAATAAAAAAGGAGAAATAACCATAAGGAGAATCTCCTAATGGTAAAAGGTTTGTCCACATTGAAAACTGTTTGTCAACACACATGCATATTATCCTCCGAATAAACAATGGCTTTTGCTGAACTATATCGACCAAAATGGGTGCTATCTCTTGCTATGAGCTATCTAATTTTCATTATTTCTTATTAGTGAGCCTTAAGAAAAACTATTTTATAAAAGCGTTCTACAAATATACAGTATGGTATGACATCTTGGACAAAGTAATTTATCTTCCAATCAAAGAAAAAGAGCCATCACCAAAATCGTTTGTATTACGTATGTTCCTTACAAAATATGTCAAACATCTTTTTTTAAAACATGCAATAATTTCATGTAAGACAAATAATTCTTTGGTTGTAACCACACCCTTTCATTCGTGAAACAATTGGCTTTAAATTTATATTCTGTATGTATTGACAGATTTCTATAATTTTTGAGTAAAATGATCTCTATCATTGACCAGTTCGTTTTACTTAAGGCATAAATTAAAACTATACTTTTAAGACTAAATGATATGTGCATTGCTATTTATATATATATTTAAAAAAAAAACTAACACTTCTATGTAGTCACAAAGATACTATTGACTTTTACAACAGCAACAAAAAAAAGAAAAAAAAGCACAAGTTATTGTGACACATTTCATAGCAGGATGATGTTTAAGAAATCTTAAGAATAAACCTTTGTAAATGCAACAAACCAGAACATGTTTAATAAAATGAAATAAGTTTTTCGATATAACATTATCATTTTGGTAGAATATAATAGAATAAGACTTGTATAAATGTTAAAGACCAGAGTGTTTGCTGTAGTAACTCCGATGTCCATTGCCTCAAATACCCTGCCAAATGACAAGTTGGTATGCCCCTTTAGCGACATGCATGTCTAAACTTGTACAATTTAGCTCTCGTATATACACAGATAAAATACGCTCAATCATTCAATGCTATTTGACCTTGATATTCGGCGGTTAATGCCCTTAAGGAAATCATCGCTTTTAGAATTTGATAATTTTTATAGAAAAATCTGAGTGTATTCTAGAAATCAAGAATAGAACCTGTTTTCTTGAAATGTCAAGTAAATGAGGTCATAATATCAAAGACAGAAATAAATACTACCTAAACTCTTTTGGCGATATGTAATTAAACCATTGTAGATACTTTTAATTACTTACTTTTAATGGCTTAATCAAGTAACATGAGCCAGGATATATTTATAAACATGCAAGAGAAACGTCTGATTTTTCTTTTATATTGTAAAAATTAATGAAAAAAAGTTTAAATCGCTGACAAGCCGCACCTATTGTCAATAATAAAAAGAAGATCACTTTAGTATCTTAAATTTAATGAAACAATCTGCAGCAATATTTATTTTTAATTGTGTATAGGATCTAAATATATCTGTCTAAATTTTAAAAGCAAGTACGTTAACATTGTTGAAACGCATATGCAATAGGGAGTTTAAAAAAAAGGAAGGTCCTTTTTGCAATCATTTACCTTCATTACACCCAAAAGTGCTTAGTTATGCGAACCAATGTGCGCTCTCTACTTGGCTCATTAATTATAAAAAGGAAAGTCGAAGTATATGTTTACTAAGCTAGATAATCAGTTTAACGTAGCACTAAGTTTCAAAAAAATTGAGATGAACGAGAGAATAGCAAACCAAAAAAAAACATTTACATCACATTGCTTTCATCATAGAATAGCGTCGTTCAATGAAGAATGGAAGTGACAAACGTGAAATGATCTGCTGATATATTTTTAAATACATGCTCTAGCGAACATGTGTTTTGTCTCTATTTATGCCATTAGGAGTCAGTTCTTTTTTTTTAAAAAAAGCAAATAAGATTCAGCTCTTATGACAAACTGTCACTTGGAATTATATTCTCTTCTAAAACAAAGGAATATGAAAATATCTTGTGAATGTACTTTCGTAACAAAATTTACTGCTACTTAGTACTTAGTTGCATGTTATATTTGATTTAAGAAAGAGGAATGCGCCTTATTTTTTTTATTTTAGAAATAAATAGATCAACCAAAATGTTGGAATGACCGTTCACAATATGATTATATATTAAGGTTTTGAATGTGCCACAACAAACCTTACCGTCTTTTTCCTTTCTTTTTCATAAAAGGATAATCATCCTTAAAATCACTTCTTTTTATTTTATATAAACTATGCTTTATAGCTCATGACATAGTAGCTATCTACTACCTTCACTTCGGCCATAAAAATATATACAAATCTAGTAGTAACCTGTCTTGAAAACAAAAACAAAAATAAAACTATCTTTTAAGTAAATTTAAGGAAAGATCTTGTACGCATGTAACGTTAACGGTAACACCATTTATCATACTAAAAAAGATCAAACCTCGGTGCAATATTCCAATTTTTTTAGTCATGTGAACAACTTTTAATGTTTCAACACTAATTTTGCGCAAGGAGCATAAATGAATTTATACTAATTGTCATTTATAGCTGGATTTGATTCATTTTTGAAAGCTACAAACTTGACAAATGTGTTTTTTGAAAAGTGTATGCTTTAAAAAAAGTCGTAGTTGCATTATAAACTAGTTGTATTTTTATTTTTATTTTATTGAAAGAATATGATTATCCAATGGATAATAATAGATTTCTTGCTTTCTGTAGTGGCCGATCAAATCAAACGCAGAGTTCTTTATCTTCTTCTCAAGTAGGTCCATTAGTAGCTCTTTTTTTTCACTGAAACTTAATCGTATTTTTTATTTTTTTTTTTACATATATTTTATATATTGTTAATATGGCTTGAGAGGTGGCAATAGAGAGGGAGAGGAGGTATTAACGAGTGAAGTATGAATTCGTTTTTCATATATAAAAATGAAATATTGAAGAAAAGGAAAAAATGTAAATCTAAATATAGCTACTCTACATGGGTTTTTGAGCATAAGCAACATGCCATACACAATTTGTATTCATTTGGAGGCATTCTTTTCCTGCTTCGTCCAAATGCAATTTATATGCTTCTCTATCTTTCCATTCGGGTGTTATACTGCCCATAGCATGTCTAATATTTGTGATACCATGACGATAATCATCCCTGACAAACGAAATAGCAGCAATAATAATGAGTAAACAGTATAAAGAGAAAAATATTAGTGATACAATACCAAATAAGTTGACCGACTTTTCCACTATGATTCAACGGAATTATCTTTTGGACTTCAATTATATTAACAAAACCAGCTTTTGTCAAACGTTCTTTTAATTCGCAAGAAATTTTAGGGACCATGTTGCGTCCTTCTAAGAGTTTCCCCACTATAAAACAATGAAACAGAATAAAATTAAAATATATAAATAATGATGAAAGCAACAATAAATTACAAGTTTCTCCCATCTTGTTCATCAATGGACCAGCGTTGTCAAAATCTTTGAGGTCAGACTACAAAGGGACTGTGTAAGTTTTATATTAGCACAACTCGTTATAATGTTACCTCTGCAAGTTCTATAAATCCACCAGGTTTTAAAGCACGATAAATATTCTCTAATGACTATTTATGTTATAAGTTGAAAGCAATTACATATAGACATATTGACTGCATATTTACCTTATCCCACTCTGTGTCGTTTAAGCCAAGAGCTAAAAGCCTTTGATGGACATAGTCAAATTTCTCGTTTTCAAACGGCAAAGGATCAGCAATATTTCCAATAGCAAATTCAACATTTACAGGTTTAATACTTTCAGGAAAAGAACGGACAATATCGATACCATAAAATTTGGACTGTGGATAACTTTCAGCCATTTCAAATGACCATGTAGCCGGACCTATGTTTAAAAAAAAGTGGTTCAGGCGCTTGTGTAGCAAAAATCACAGAAGAAAAACAATGCTTGTATTACCACAACCAGAATCCAGAACTGTGATACCATCTTCCAAAAATTTATCAACAGGAGCATGGAAATTACTAATTTAATTCGTTTGTAGTCCATTAGAAAATAAATTCTAATGCCGTATTATACTTTTATAAAAGTCTATTTGGTTATTTTATTACCAATGGAGAGCATGTCGAAGAATCCAGTGTTGTTGATGAACTCGATCGTTTTCTATAAGGACACAGAGTTAGTTTTTTGAATCAGTGAACTGGGATTAAGAATATCTATACCATCTTCGTCATATGGAAGAACATAAGATATTGTGCTTTCATCAGCAAACTTTCGTCCATCAATATACTGAAAACTGTGAGTCTCTGATGTAAACGAGGTATGTGTTGGATCGGAAGTGGCACTTATTTCTGAAGCATTTAATTCTGATTGCTGATTTCTCGATTTCTTTTTATGGCTCCGTCTTCTAGAATTATAGTGATCTCTTTCATATTCGCTTCGTGATGATGATTTTTTACTGCTATCACTCGAAAAGATCACCCTTAGAGATGTAAAAAATCCCATGACGTGAACTCTGGAGCTTTTATGACGTGATTTTCTGTGAAAGAAATAAAGAAAAGTAAGGAGCGAGATAATTTACTTTTGAAATTAATAAAAGAGAAAAAGAGGGAGGAAAAAGGAATATATCTCATTTAAATAGTAGGTAGAAAAAGCAATAAAAAAAAATAAAAATAAAAGATGCGACAAACACCGCACGTATGCAAGATTATATTTTTACTTTAATTAGTTTAAATTGATATTGTCTGTGGCACACAGCCTTTTACTATTCCGTAATTTATTTTTCTCTTCTCAAATAACTGATGGTTCAACAAAGATCATCCATTACTTAAACTAACTTCTTAGGGCAAAAGGAACTATCAGGGATTCTTTTTGTTTATGATGATGGTAATTCTACTTTCTGTGAAAGTTGAAGTTGGTGCAGCCATCATGAATTCTGCACTTAGTCAATCACAGCTGTCCGGATTATACACCTCTCTCCTTTCACCCATTTTTTTTTACTTATTTTCATTATTCTTTTTTTTTGTTCCAGTGCAGCTTTAAGTCTAAATTTAAATTAACTTATACCAATAACAGAATAGGTTCTTTTGATGATGCACTTTTCTCTCTATATTTGTTTATTTATGCTACACATTTGCATTCATGCATACATGGATGTGTATATACTAATGTTATTAACAATAGCATTGGTGTTGTTGTTATTAAAGTACTCAGTTTGAATGGTTTATTTCCAAATTAAGTCAATAGCGGTACCAAAAAATTTGTCAGTTCCTGAATTTAGATCAAATGTAATGCTAAAATACATTTCCTTTAAACAGACCAGATCATTAATTCTACTATAATGATATAAAAAAAATCTGTATATATCATATAATCATCTATGGGATGCTTTGATTTATAAATAGATTATAGGAGTACCTTTAGATTTTACTATATTTATAATAGAGCCCTTCCTCGTTCGACATTTATAGTAACAACATGGAATCTAAGCAATGAAGCTGATTATATTTTTCTTTTGTTTACTCTCCTAAAAACACGTTTTTTTTTCTTCCTATCGCCCGCTTTTTTTTCGAGCCGATAATCAATTTTTATACTATTGAACTGGCAGAGAAAACTTTACAGAGTCAACACTAGTGCTCCCGGATTGATGAAAATGTGACCAGTAATTTATTAAATTTATTTTTTTATTAAGATCGCATATGATCTCATAAGACAGCTCATTTTTATATATTCCCATTATTTTAACGTTATGTTTTAAGAAACTAGAAATGGATCATAGACAGTGTTGTATGTTATGGGAGCAATTAAGACTTGACTTTAGTTATGTTCAATATTTTTGAATACGATGACTAACTTTTATTTAGTTTGAGTCGACTATGAGCGAGCCTGTCTTCACTAATTTGTAGATCACTAAGTTTATTACAATCATTGTTCAAACAAGACAAAGGAGGTGTCTTGTAGGTTTACCTTAAAGTGAAATATAAATATAATAAAAGAACATTTCCTTAGTCTATCATATTAATACGCACCATACTTCCCTTTTAATAAGTATCATTTCTTGTTAAATACTCTGTGAAAAGTGGCCCTTTTTCCGATCTCCACTTTTGCTCTTTTGCTGACTTCTTCAATGAAAACGTGACTTGTATTGCCATTTTAGGAAACAATCGCGACTTCAAAAAAAAAGAACCGCGTTTGTCAAATTTTTTCTCTCTCACTTTCATATCTTTATTCAACATTCATCATGGAAGTACCATTAGCTGATGAGCAGTTCTCACAAAACTCGACTCGTTTTCAAGAATTTCTTGAAAAAGAGGTATCGACTTTCTCTAGATAATAAACGTAAATTTATTGGTTACTGACATTTTAAGTTAGGATCTTCCAGGTGTAAACAAAGGTTCCTATAAGGATTCCCTTCCAACAATGGTTGCCACTGGCCAGCGCAGATTACTTGTCAGCATCGACGCTCTTCGTGGTTTTGATAGAGCTTTAGTAGAAGAGTAAATAAACCATTTTAAAAAAGTGTTTATCCCCATTGCTAATGATTTTGTCTAGGTTGTTGAACAGTCCAGCTGAATACCTTGCTGCTTTTGACGATGCACTCAACAAAATGGTTGTTTCTGTTACTGAACTTTCTGTGTTTGATACACAGGCAAGTCCTTTTTATGTTGGCTTTCAAGGCAGCTTTGGTGACCATCACGTTAATCCTCGTACGCTTCGTGCCATGTACCTGGGTAAATTTGTTTGTATCGAAGGCATTGTTACCCGTTGTTCTTTAGTGAGACCTAAAGTACTGAAATCAATTCACTATTCTGAGAAGGGAAAGAAGCATTACATGCGTGAATATAGAGATGCCCTCACTCCTGGAAACCCCGTTCCAACTGGCGCTGTTTACCCTACCCAGGATGATAATGGCGATCCACTCATCACTGAGTTTGGTTATTCGACTTACCGTGATCATCAAACTATCGGTATTCAGGAAATGCCAGAACGTGCTCCCCCCGGACAATTGCCTCGTTCAGTGGATGTTATATTGGATGATGATTTAGTTGACAAGGCTAAGCCAGGTGATCGTGTCAGCATTGTCGGTATTTATCGCTCTTTGGGTAATAGAAACGCAAATCAAACCAGTTCTACATTCAAAACAGTCATTGTTTGTAACGAAATCAGTTTATTGAGTACAAAGGCGGGCGGTGGTATTGCTGCTCCTGTCATCACTGATGCTGATATCCGTGCAATCAACCAATTTGCTACAAAAAGAAACTCATTTGAAACACTATCTCAATCATTGGCACCTTCTATTTGGGGTCACGACTACATCAAAAAGGCAGTTTTAATGATGCTGTTGGGTGGCGTGGAGAAGAATTTGGAAAACGGTACTCATATTAGAGGTGATATCAATATGTTGATGGTCGGTGATCCTTCTACTGCTAAATCTCAAATCTTGAGATATGTGTTGAATATCGCACCTTTGGCTATCGCAACAACTGGTCGTGGTTCATCTGGTGTTGGTTTAACTGCTGCTGTAACTTCAGATAAGGAAACTGGTGAGAGACGTTTGGAGGCAGGTGCTATGGTCTTGGCTGATCGTGGTGTTGTGTGTATTGATGAATTTGACAAAATGAGTGAAGTCGATCGTGTTGCCATTCACGAAGTTATGGAACAGCAAACAGTCACCATAGCAAAGGCTGGTATTCACACCTCACTCAATGCTCGTTGTAGTGTGATTGCAGCCGCTAATCCTATCTATGGCATGTACGATCTTACAAAGGATCCCGCAAAGAACATTGCTTTACCTGATTCATTGTTGTCCCGTTTTGATTTGCTTTTTGTTGTCACTGATTCTTTGGATGAAATGAGAGATCGCCAGATTTCTGAGCATGTTCTTAATATGCATCGTTATATTAAACCTGGAACCGACGAGGGTGCCCCTGTTACAGAGTTTGTAGATGATATCATGGGAGAAGAACCTCAGGAAGAAGTCGATGATGAGGAGATATTTGAGAAGTTTACCCAGTATTCAGACAATAGACCCGTCAAGATCCTTAAGACAAGCTTTATCAAGAAATATGTATACTATGTAAAGAATAGAGTGACACCAACCTTAAGCAAGCGTGCTACAGATAGAATCATTAACGAATATACCGCCCTTCGTAATAACAATGAAGAGGACTCATCTAGAAAAAAGGTAAATGAATAGCTAGGGGCGATCGCGCTATGTAAACATCTTGAACACATTGTACTAATTGCATGATGCTTAATTTAGACCGCTCCTATTACAGCACGTACATTGGAAACTTTAATTCGTCTTTCTACTGCACATGCGAAGGCACGCTTAAGCAAGACCGTTGATGACAAGGACGCAAAGGCTGCTGCTGAAGTATTACGATTTGCTATGTTCCAAGAAGTTGTTCGTGCAAAGAAAGCAAAACGTATAAGACTTTCTAAGGAAGAAGAAGAATCTGAGGAGGAAGAAGATGATGAGGAGGAGGAAAATGATGAAAACCCAGAACAAATGGACGAAGAAACAGAGGACAACAGGTAAATACTGATATGAATATCAACAACAAAAGTACTAATGCATTGAAAACCCCCAGAGCTGAAGATCCTATGGATGAAGACGTAGAAATGACCGAAGGAGGAATCTCTGCTGCAAGGTAAGCCACATCACATATTTCCAATGCATGTTCAATTTATTTAATTATTTATATATTTTAATTTTATTATACAGATTAAAACTATTTAAAGAGAGATTCACCGTTATAAGCAATCAAGCATTTGGAGATGAATTACAGTGTGATTTTAATGCATTCTTCGCTATTCTTAACAGAGAGTTAAGATCCAAATTCAGCTTACAAGAAACCGAAGCAGCACTACAAACTATGTCTCAAGATAATCAAATCATGTATAGTGAAGGCAATATTTATTTGATTTAAGAACTTTAATCATTTGCCTCTCTTTTTTTAAAAAATAATAATATATTCACATACTTTGTGATCGCCAAATGAAATGTTACACCAAAATTACTTGTTGAGTTTGATTTTTTTAACTGTTTTTTGTTTTTTGTTTTTTCCTTCTCTTTCTCTTTCTCTTTCTTTTTTCCCGTCACCTTTTCTTTTTCTTTCTTTCTTTCTTTTATTCGTTCTTTATTAATGACAGCACCGCTAAGAAGAAATACTCGAAAACAACAAAATAAAAATGGAGTAAGATACATTAGAGTTTCACTCACAATTCGTCCTAATATATTTTGGATAGGCTGAATGGACAGAGGAGGAAAAAGCTTTCTACACTGGCATAAGCAAGCAGTCCGTTGACATCAATGTTCTTACTGACAACTTTATATTAAGAGATACCAATTATATCCTCGAATATCTAAAGCAAAGGTAAAAACTACTATCATCCTACTTGACTATCACTAAACTTTTAATCCAGGGTCGCATTAGAAGAGTATTACTTGAAAAAGGTGGATGATGTAAATGCAAATCTTCTCAAAGCAACAAATGGCCAGGAAACTATCGGATTACAGCATGCCTTTATGAAATATGTGGAATTGGATAGAAAATGTCATAGTGGTAAACATGTTGAAAGATTAAAGGCACACATTCAACAATTGCACCAATTTAAGGTACTCGGACATTGAAAGAACAAGCACTTAATCTAACTTATTTGGTAGACTGAACAAGAGCGACAACATAACAAGCATCGTACTTGGATGCGCGATATGAATATTGAATATACTCAGGCAAGAGTAAAGAAACATACAAAGGTAATGAGATGATCCCCTGGAAATGGAGAAATACATATATTGTATCACTAACGTACGACATTAGGCAAAAGAAGAATACATGCAAAAATGGGAAGATATGGATAAGTCTACAGGATATTCTGTGGCATCACCCATGCTATCTACTCCTACGTCTCCTTTTCCTGCACTAACCAAATCGATGTCTTTGGATGGATCGGAGGACGTGCGAACAAGAGCAATGAGCTTAGACAGCGAAAGAGTACGGATAAATGGCTCTTCTGCACCACAAAGTCGATTGGAGCGGTTAAAAAAACAATTCGGGCATCTAAAGATCCAAGAAGACCCTACAAAGCATAACATTAAAGTTGCTAATTTGAAGGTGGAGGTTGGTGAAGCAGGTAATGACATACTCTGAGTTTTTTTTATGAATTTTTTATGAATTTTGTTAGTTTATTGATCGCTTTTTTTTTTAATCATAAAACACCTAATGTTTAGATACTAATTATCGAAATGTCGTACGAGAAATTAGTAACCTTGCACTTAAAAATGAAGCTTCTCACAAACACATTCTGAAAACAGTGCAGAGTTCTCTTGAGCAAAAATCACAACGTGTAAAGGACATTTTAGAAAGCGCACTATCCTCTAATCTTCTGGATTTAGAAGCTTCTCAAAAGGTAAATTATTTTCATTTTGATATTTCTTTATTTAAAATGGATCATAATGCTGTGATACAATACTAACCACGATGATAAAATAATATACATGTAAAACAATTTGAATTTACAGTATACCAGAGATTTATTAAAATCTGTTCAAACAGCCAAAACTGATGTTGAGTCAACTTATTATTATAATCAAGTTGTTAAAAAGCGCCATCCCAAACCAACCCCTGTTCATTATATCAATTACCACGTTGGTGAATGCAAACGTATGTACAACATAATACATAAATGTTAACATTTTCATGAGCTAACATAAAATGGGTAGATTTAATTTTTGGTACATCTCTTCAGGAATATGCTCAACAGCATGGTAGATCACCACCATTACTTATTACAAAGTGCATCGAAGCCATTGAAAGACTAGGTGGGCTAGAAAGAGAAGGAATATACAGAGTGCCTGGAAAGCAAAGTAATATGGAAAAAATCAAGCATGCCTTTGAGAAAGATGAAGAAACAGCAGAAATTGGTCAACACGATATTCCAGAAGACATATTTAGTATTTCTTCTGTTATTAAAATATTTCTTCGTGAATTGCAGTCTCCTCTATTCCCTTTCAAGCTCACTGATCGTTTAGTTTACTCCCGTAAGTAGAATAACTTTACAGCAATAAACCTGCATAGGTCTAATTTTCTTTTCTTTGTCACAGAAATTCCTGATCAAGAGTTACGCTTAATGAACCTCCTTACACGATTACTTAAACTACCCCCAGCTAATTATGATACATTAAGAGCTTTGATTGACCACTTAGCACGCTTAGAACAGCATGTAGAAAAAAACAAGATGAATATTAATAATCTGACATTGATTTTCACTCCGGCGATATTCCAAGACTTAAACCACGCACATAACTCACCTGGTGAATGGGCAAAAGATTGCGTTTTGGAAGACTTAATACGTAATCATGGAGAGCTATTTGCAAATAAAGATTTCCACAGTAATTCTGCCATTACAGGTACCATCGAAAGTATCAGTGAACATCCTTACTCATCAAGCGACCGATATGCTGTCAGTATTACATCCCCTGACAGCCCTACTGAAGATGGATACCCAGTACCAGAAGATCAGGAAGACAACGAAGATCACGAAGATCACGAAGATCACGAAGATCACGAAGATTACGAAGATTACGAAGATCACGATGATCATGATGATCATGATGATCAAGAAGCTCCGGAAACGGAAGTGCTATTTCCTGAAAACACCTTCACGTCTAGCACTCAACCACCTCTCCCTCCAATGCCAACAGAAAAATTAAATCATAGCGGTAGTATAGAACGCAAAAAATACCAAAATAGATTCCAAGAAATGGGACTAAAGGTAGATACAACAAAGAACACCAAACCAACTACAGTTACAGTTAAAGAAGTCCCCGCCTCCACAGTCAAAAGTGCTACTGTACCACCCCGTGATTGGTTACAATTTGATCCTGAATTAAACTCTGTCCCAGTACCCAAATTGCGAAGATCTGCTACAACAGGAAGAAAAGTTATGTCACGCCGCAAATTAGTTACTGCTGACCTTCCACCATTCAGCAATGTTGAGAATACGATACCTTGATCCTATCAATATATACTTTTATTTAATTGCACCTTTTTTTTATTTTACCATTAATTAAAACTTAGCATTTTTTTAATTAATCACAGTGTTACATTGTGTAATCATTCTTTCATAACTAAAATTTTAGACCAAAAAACTAAGTAGCCCTGTCCTAAAGAATTATAACATAAATTTTTAAAAAGAAAAAGTCAAAGCACCCTTACAAAAAAAAGATTAAATTCCAATGGTGTTGGTCGAGCAATTTGTTTTTGGTATCCAAACAATTGCATGCATGCTATGGAGAGCTCAATACTTGATTGGCCAAATGTTTAAGCTTTTTTTGTGGCATCGCCAGTGTCAGATTTTCCAAAATGGGTTTTAAAATATTTGGACTTCAAATTCCTATGCATTCTGACCTTTTTAAGAAACACTTTACCTGGGTTTCACTTGACCCTTTACGCGTCTTCGAGTCTTCTGATGCTTTTGAAGCTATTTGCTTCATTATCTATAGAAAAATAAAGCAATGATACAAATACAATATATAGTTTATAACTATAATACGCTATTACATTGATAAATAGCCATTTTAAGTACTACAAATAACACAAGTATTACATATTTTTTGCTGTACATGAAACTATTTCTAACAGGTATCCGAAAAAAAAAGATATAAATCGAAATCCCTAATATTACATTACTTGACATCTATTACTAAACATTTGAAGAGGAAATAAAGGACATTATTACTATATCTGATATGTGAGAGCATCTATAGAACTGGGATATATTACTTTTATTGATAATTGAAGTTGTGTTGAAATGTACATTTGTGATGTATTTACGTTTATTCACGTTTATTTTCAAAACCAATATTAATTCTATTAATTTAAAAGTCTTGTATCACTAAAAAATCTTTCAAACAATGAGAAAGCCGAGGCGCGTATTATTAACTGGTATATTTTATATTTGTAATGCTCGTCATATTATCACTTAACAATAATAAAAAGAATATGTTAGAAGTACATAAATACATTTATTTATCAATCTTTAAACGCATTTGTTTGATTCAATTGTAACGAGTATTTTAATATTAACAATATATATATATATATATATATATA
>VCJJ01001799.1:48280-64920 GCA_024139415.1 Backusella tarrabulga
CTTTAATAAAGCATGTGTTTCGATGAAGCAACACTTTTTAAAAAACATATTCTATTTTATTTTATTGTTTCATATAATAGCATATATAAAAATAAACCAACTTTTTTTTGTTTTTATTATTTGTGTTTTTACATACTTGTTTTATTCTCTCATTGACTCCATCTTTATCTACATTGTTGTCTGTTTTCAACAAAAATTTTATAGGATACATAATAAGCTTACCTCTTACTAGAACAATCATCATAATCATCACTTTTAATATTTAAATATGTTTTAAGAAGTTTGACTGTCGATGCATATAGTAAGAGGAGTGGTTTTTGTTGAAGTTTCGCAGAAGATGTGATAGGTTTTTTTTCTTGCATCTGAGCACTGTGATTTTCTTCATGAAGATTTCACGTCTCTTTGTCTTTTTTTGGTAGGAAGTGATTGAGTTCGAGTGATGATACCTACCGGATCTGGGACCTAAAATATTATTTACTTTATTATCTTCATTTTAATTTACGGGAATAATGGTTGGTAGGCCAGAGAGTGTAAATGATAGTAACTTAATGAAATATAAAGACTAATTAAACATAAAAAAGAGCAATATTAATACTAATAATAGAAAAATAAAATATAACATTCTACGATATAAAAGTAAGTATCCGTTTAAAATTCTGGTATGGTTTCTTGATTAAAATGATTTCATTGAACAAAACCAATAATAAATGTCAATCAATAAATCTGGTTCATTATTGATCCACCGAAAAGTCTGATGTATATTAATAAAAAGTTATCATGGCATATCATCATTCTTTTAAGCAGAATAAATTAGCTAATGTTCGTTTAATCGGTCTTTTCTACTACATCAGTCATTTTATTTTTATTTTTCTTTTATTTTTATTTTTATTTTTATTTTTATTTTTATTTTTATTTTTATTTTTATTTTTATTTTTATTTTTTTTAAAAAAGGAGCGTAGTCCTACTTTAAATTGTTAAATATGTAAGAATTCGAACATTTTAACTTCCCGTGCTTTATGACACATTTATTCTTCTTAGGAGAGATATTTGAACCATGACTAGATAATCAAGTTATAGAAAATAAGCATTCAGCGTATGTCTGAAAATAAATTCGTCAGTTATCTGTCCATGGAACCAAAGTGACCTGTCTCAATTACTTTATTATTGTGAATTTAAACATATTTAGATACGATTATCGCGTAATTATATAAATTTATATTTTAAAGGGTCGACACTTTTGTTGTACACTTTCAACATATAGGTGAATTATCGTCTTTATAATTTGTAAATCTGGAATTTAATAAAATATTCTAAATAAAGGCTAATTCTATTAATCTAAACCACAATAGTGGTATTGGCAATGTTAACAAATGCTTTGGAATAAAAAGGAAAGCAGGATATAAGGTAAAAATAAAGGTAAACACGTTATTCATAGGAGGCCATAGAAGATATCTCTATCTTTTTTAAAGAAATATTCATATGTTGAAGTTGACTGTCATTTGTATATATATAAAACCATTATTCTACGTCGTTCTCTGATGAGTCCTTTTTCTGGATATTCCTCTTTCCAATGTCTCTTCTAAAGGGTATTTTAACTCCTTGGCGTGAAAAGCATTGTGTTAGGGGTGTAGACTCTAACATAAGTATATACATGCATATTAGCATATTTATTTCAAAAATATTCAATTTGAAGTAGCCGTATCAAACATATTTACCAACAACACCTGGAAAGCTTTTTGCAGTATAAACTGTAAATACATCGGTGTAAACAGTTGATATAACCTTAGAAACCGAAGATGTATTTACAGTATGTGATTGCTGTCTATTTTAAATATATCAAATATAAGTTTCATATCTTTCATATAGTAATGCAGTAATATAATAATACTAACAATCCAATGTCACTTAATGAAAGTTTTAATTTGAAACGGCCTTCTGTTCGAAGACTGATATCTTGAAATATAAAAAATATCCCCAGATTCCCGTCAAGATCATATAGTTTTGTAGCAGAAGAAACAGATGACCCTACTAGATTTCTCATGTTTAGAACTGAGGGATCCTTTTTGCTAGAGAATGTTGTAAGCTGTGGCGACACTTCATTTGATACTCCAGTATCTTTTTCAGACTCTTGCTGGCATGATTCACACATTAGTACCATAAATGACGTATCAAATGACCTATCATTTACCAATAAATAATGGACACAATGCCGTATCACAAGTACTTACTCAGGATCTATTAAATAGCCATCTTCTGAACTTACTATTAATTTCACAATTGGGGGAGGAGTAATTGGCCTTCTATCTTTGTTCCCATGTCCACACATTCTTGCACGAGCAGGTTGTTGAATGACTTCTAATCTGAAATTTCTGAGAACAAAAAGGTCAGCTTGTATACTATTAGGATCAGACCACTATATATTCACTAACCGATTATGTTGATTCTGGAGATTAGAAAATCCATGAAAATAATATTCACTATATTGACTATTCCGGCAATCCACATCTTCTGGTATAAAGTTGCTATCTTCTATATTTCTTACGATTTGTTTGCCATGTTCCAGTGATGAGGTAGGTGCATTTTTCATATAGTTGCGATTCTGTGCGAGCGATACAAGTTCATTAAAAACGTCAGTTTCATTTCTTTCACCTTCTTTGGAGACTTGTTTCATTTTCTGTTTACGATCTGGTGGTTGTGTAGCTGAAATCAAGAGCTCATTAGGTTGCCATTGAGGATTGTTTGACATCATGTTGAAATTCAAGAAATGAGGATCATTCAGCAATGACTCCACGTCATTGTCATCTTGATACTTAAAAAATATGTTGCTGCTTCCTTGAAATGAAAAAGTCGACGTCTCGTTTAAGGGACCGACCTGTTTTTCTGTATCTTTTTGCATGGCTAATAATTCATCTAGTCCATCGCCAATAGGAAAACTGCCCGCATTACTGTGACCGCTTTTATCACTGTTGGATGTTGTTTGAGTGGTGGAATATAAAGGTAGGTTTAATGATAATGGAATAGGGTTGATATGTGGTGGGATAACAAGCGATTGGTATGATTTTTGTGTCTCGTAATAAAATGGTGATTCTGCTGTAGATTTATTATAATTCAATTGCTCATAAAATTGTTTTTGAGTTTTCAAGTGCTGTTGAGCTGCAATATATTGTTCTGTACCCGTTTCTGCAAATAGAGAGGATGATGATTGTTCTTTGGATTTACATGGAATAGAATTGCTATAATAAACTTCATTTTTATTAGTTTTTTCGTTTCCCATTCTTTTAAATAAGGCTGATTCGGTTCTTTGGTTTACTATCTGATATGCTTAATAGAAGCAGTACGAAGAATAATAAATAAGGGAGTAATCTGAGACAGAAAGGAGGGAAAGTGAAAAAGCAAAAAAAAAAGAGAAAGAGAAAAAAGAATATACAAATGAGAATAAATGAAAATAAATAAAGAGAACTAAAAATGGAGGTAACATGTCGTCTTTAGAAACTAATTTACCTGAAAGTAACTCAACCTTTACAGTAAAAAAATATTCATTTTTCCAAATTAAGCCACAAGCCAAATCTTTATTCTAGATCTTTTACCTTATCTAGTGCTCTACATCCTGTTGTTATTATATTAATAATAACGTTCATTGTTTGATATTTAATGGCAACCATCTCAATAAGGATTATCTTTTAACTTGAGCATGTCTGTTTAAGAAAAATATACGCTGCTTCTAACTATGATATTATTGGGTCTTCATAAATATACATCTTTTACCTGTAATAACCAATCACTAAGGGTGTTATAGTTTTATTTTGATTGATTTATACTGATGGTTTTGATTGGGCTAATTTGGATTGCTGAATCCTCCATTCCTTTCTATTGATGCTTGAAAATACCGCGACACTTTTTATTTATATCTTGTGCACAAAATTTGTTACACCGCTTGAAATTATAACTTCTAGTAAATAAGTCACCTTGGTATGAAGGCAATAGAACAAACCTTTCTCCTGCTTTTAATAAATATAAAGCTTAATACAACTTTAGTTGTATCATAAAGTGTAGTTTTCGATCATACCTTCTAATGAAGTTAAGGGCCAGTAAGTAGTTATTTCATAAGCAAACAAAAACGTTTCTATGGACAATCGTTTTTCTCTTTCCTATAATATTAGAAAGAGGTGTAATATCATATATTCAGATTTTTAAATAGTAGATGTTCATTTTATTACTAAGTCTAGTCCATAATACCATCTAAAATTATATTGATGTGGCGATCATTTCTTTTTAAAGAAAAAAACACTTGATTAGTGATAAACAAATTGGAATAACATACCATTAGGTTTGTATATCCCACACATGCAGATTGCTTCTTTAAGGAGATATATTCCTCAAACTCGGAACAAGGTAGTGTGAGTGTTACCGACTTCAAATGATACCTTTATAGGAAATAAAACCGAAATTAATTTCTTTAAACTTTACTGGCTTTTTTGTTAATATATACACTTTTTAAAGTGAAGTATACCACTCATTCTACATTTTCTAATTTTTTAATATCACTAGTTATACTTTCTTCGAGATTCCCTACGTTTATCGTTTTTTATTTCTCTTAAAACACATTAAGATTGGTATGAAGCATCAGTAATTGAAAAAAAAAAGTTTTAATGTATTCTTTTCTAATTAACTTTTTGAATATTCATCCTATCACTGAAATTCATCGTTCTACATATGAAGTTAGTATTCAACATTAATACTAAATAAAAATGCATGCAAAATAACATATTAGAAGATCCTTTCCGAAGTAAACAAGGGGGATTTTCCTCAGGCACAAAAGAAAAAGAAAACGCTTTACTAAATATTTTCAAATTCTACAGAGGTATTCATATATGAACTACAAACATAACACTTCTATGAAACACATTGTTTCTTTTTTGTGTCTTTGTGTTTGTCTTTTTTTCAGTTTTCCTTTCTTTTTATTAAAAAAATAGGGTTTTAAATAAAATGAAGCAAGGGAAGACAAAATAAATGAGCTAATACTGATAAGAAAGAAAATATCTCAGTCACATCTATTGAAAAATATTTTCCTCTTCTACAGATGTTTTGATTTGTAATAATAAATCTTTTCTTGTGAGTAGTCTGTTAACTTTATCGCGAAGCCCCGTATCTGGATTAACTATTCACAATAGTTTCATTATGTTCTATGTGATATTTCCTTCCTCTTATTCTTTCTAAAGTGGATGTATGTATGTCCTTTTTTAGTATCATTTAATCTTCGTATCCTAGTCATTTGTTTTTATTTCCTGTCTGTATTTATTTACTATTGTTGTTTTTTTTATAGTTCAAACAACAAGCTATTCATGATCATTTTAAATGAGTGAAATGAAGTGGATTGATTGAAATGTCATCACTAAATACCTTGAAACTATAGAATAAACAAATATGTCAATATACTTGAAAGAAGAAGCTGAAGCAATTTACTCAAAAAAACCATCTTCTCTTAAGTTAACTTCTTGGTTTGAGGTTTGGGTTGAAAAAAATGTTTTCTTGTTTATAAACAATATTAAAAACAAGAAGCATATCGTGAAACGTTATATGTAATACATTTATATGTTTTTATACATAATTGACATATAATTATGATTTATTCGTATCAATATTTATCACCTCTTTAAAGTTTATCCAACCACTCTTTTTGGTAAATAAAGTTTGTTTTTTTAATGTACAACAAATAGTACAGGGGATAAATATTACTAGTAGGGCTATTAATCAAAGTAGAATTACACTCCCTCTTAGAATCTAATAGGCTTTCCAAGCACTCGGCGATATATTTATTGGATAATGGTATTTGAAGGGGGGAAACTACTATAGTACTGTTTTAAAAAATATTTGAATACCAAATAGAAGACTATTATCAATAGTAGCGCTTGGAGAAAATAAAGTTACATCTCATTTATAAAAAACAACGAGTCATATAGCTAGACAGATGGATGATGTTAACAACAAAATATCTCCAATGATTTCACTTGAAAACTTAATTGAAAGATAGAATAGTAGATCTCGCTGCTTTGAAATAAGATTGGTACTTTATCTAACCTAACCATTCTTTTTACTTGATTAGTTTACGGAAAACGTTTAACTGTAAATTGATTTAAGCCGAGGTACCACTATTTCGTTTTTCGGATTTAAATTTTTATGACGTGCCTGGGTTTCTTATTTAAGTTTATATTTATCAAAATAGGGGATGTTGCCTTAAGAATTAGCATGTTTCACTTCTAGTAGTCTAGTATATGTAAGGATATGTAATAAGGAACATCTTTTATAGAAAAAGTTTACATTTTAGCAATTTAAAGGAGAAATGTTAAATATATCATCCGTATTGATATGTATTCCGCTTCTTGCTGTACTGTTTACAGGTCATTTTTATTACCAACGGAGCTGTTGAGTTTTATATTCTAGATAAAATACAATTACTGATTTTTGTTTTTATATTCCTAAGTATGAAAAATTTAATGCTATTCTTTTTATCAGTTTCGTACAATAGTGTTTATAATAAAATCAGCTCGATGTATTAAGGAGTAAGATATGATACAGTGGAGTCTAGTATATGGAAACTTGAAAATGGATCGAAAAGTGCGTTTCCGTTTTCCAAATTTTACGCTGTAAAATCGATATGTGATAGGAATCGAACCAGATCTAGCCAATCACAAGCTGAAATATTACTTCTTTTAAGATGAAGGGTGTTTCCAAATCACTAGTAGTTTCCAAATCCCGTGTTTCTATATTCTAGACTTTACTATCGAAAAGTAAATAATATATATAGATATAATGTTCGAGGCTCATATCCAGATTTGATTTAGTTTCCTTTTAACAAGACGATGAAAGGTATACGCAATATTAACTTTCATTTTATTCACTTTGATAAACTACAAGTGTACTCAATTGTAAATTTTATAGCTTGTAGTTCACTTTTAACCAAGGCTATTTAGTTTTTTCTTATCTCTAAAAGGGCTTGAAAAAAGTATTAAACGAATATGGTTTAATGACCGTATTAAAACACCAGATACAAACTAGAACGACTTACTAATAACCTATTGGTGTTCATGTGGTATTTTACGAATCAATTACAATGGATGTATCAGAAATAATTGAGAATGCGGCGATTAAATGAAATTAATGTCTTTTTTGCCATAAATTAAATATTGAAAATAGGGAGATCACACCTACCGATAGTAGTGCTTCTATTTATGAAAGACTTTAAAATTAATCAGAAAACGTTTGCTTTGGTAATATTTAAGCTTAAAAGCTCATTACTAAGTGACGTTACAAACTACATTGACTTTTGCCATGCATAATGGAAGACGTTATATTCGGAGCCTACTGCGCTATTGAACCTAATTTTTTAATAACATGACATAAAGCAGTTACTGGGATGATGAAAATACCTCACCTGAGAAAGGTTTGAAGTCGAAAATAAACTCAAAGACACTAACTTATTTAACAGACTACTCAGGCAATTATATTACTCTGTAGTTTATCTATTTTTTATTACTCACTATAAATCATTAAAGTTTATCAATGTTTACTTTAAGATTACTTTAAATATAATGGTTGATTTAAGTTTATGTTTAGACTTTTTTCTATTTACTGATTTCGACACCATTTGTTTATTTATTGGATTTTGTCTTATTACTAGAATAGTCTCAAGGAATAGGCTTAATAAGAGCACTTGTCAAATATGTGGTATCTGAAAACTCCAATTTCATATTTATAAAGATAGAATCTGCGATTATGCAACAATAGTTTGATCTAGCAAAACGGAAAAACAGAAAAAAAAAGCCTGTTTCACCTGAGAGTTTTTTGCTGTCCATCTTAAGATCGCCAACTATTTTTTTTCTTTTTTTAATATAATTCGTTCCAATTTGAAAGCTGTTCTCGGAGGTTCCTTTATATATACTTCAGACGCATTTCTGTTTAAGCAGATCGAAACTTTATGGATTATATAGAAATGGCTCTGTTGAGTCAAAGGGATGAGAATACTAGTACAGAATAAAGCTTTTTTTTTAAAAAAAACAAGAGACCTAGATCGGCTACTTTTTTCTCCATTCTATTTTTCAAAATAAAGAACTTCTTAGAAGTAAATAGGAACAAAAGAAGATGAATTAAATGTAAGACAAAATGCTAATTATTACTATAACTGAAAATAGAACCTTCGATTCGTAAATATCCAAAGCAGCTATTCGTTAAATTTGCAAACATTGCTTTTAATCTATGTATTATCAAGTAGTTTTAGTCAATGCAATGGCCTGAGTTTGAATCGACAGAACCAGTCACGACTCCCAGGACCTCGGCCTGTTTGTTTGTTTCATACAAATAAGACAAAAGGTTAAACCAGCCCTATCCTTCTCACTTTGGCTTTTAGTTGGTTGACTTCCTCAAGGGGTTAACTTGAATTAAAGTTACTATAATAAAATAAACATGTTTAGCAATAAACTCTGCAGTTATGCAAAAGAAAAAAAAAGAAAAATATACCACCCATTATATTATAATAATAGATATGAGTCAACTCGTCTAATTGAAAGCAACTAACTATCAAGATTATATACGGTTCTATTAAACATGAAGATAAACAAGATGCTAACTAGGGGTCCATAGCAAACGTAATCTATTTCATGATAAAATAAGTTTACTTTGGAGCTGGATGTTGAAAAAGAGAGAAAGAGAAGAAAATAAATACATGTTAGAACTGGGGTGTGATTTGATAAACAAAGCTATGAGTAGAGAAAGTGCTTTCTCATAGGGTACTTTATTTTTCAAGTTTTATTATTTACACTTGTGATAGCCATATCTTATATTTAAGGTTGTGATTGAAAAACAAGCTTTAAGTAACTGAAAGTGTAATACTATTTTTAGACATCCTTACTTAATTGAACATAAATGATGGAGTTGTCTACTTTACACTGCCTTTTTTTTTACTCCAATATATGCAGAAAAAATTGTTAAAGGTCGATAAAACAATATAGAAAATAAAAAGAGAATATCAATAATGACTATATAAAAAAATATAGTATACAATTTTTGGAAGATGATGGTGATAAAGTTCGGATGAAAATAGAGTTAAAGGGCAGTTGCTGCGGAAGGATCAATCACAATAAGGATACGACGGTAATGGAATCCAATAGATCAGATCTGTAGCAAGAAAGAGATAAGTTCTACTTCAAATGGAAGCGCATAATCCATTGTATGAAATGGTCCTGTCAACATGATTACGAAAGGGAAGAAAACGACATATACGTTGGTCGTTCAATACCTATTTTCTTAGAAATATTCTTACATGCATGTTTAGTGTCACCAAACCAAAAAACATGAGTTAATCGTTGTGAATCATTCTTTTTGGGACAGTATGTACATTACCCATTGTTTATATAACTACACGGATGTAACGTATGGTTTTTTTTTTAAAAAAAACAAAAATATAATAGTACACAATCGTAATTTATTTAGATCATCTACTGAATATCGTTTCATCATTAAATTAACGTGAGATGTTTCCACAACTTATCCTATCAAAGCATCACTTTAGTGTCACGTATGGAGCGGTATAAAGAATTTTGGGATCAAAGCAATCAAAAATGTTTTTACTATGACATATTAGGTAGGAAGGAGGTTTAATTCACTAACAAAATCCCATCCTCCTGTTCTTTTTTTTTTTTAAAAAAAGGGTGTTATTTGTGTTTTATACTTTCCTATTGAATAAGTTCTACTTCAAATATCTGTCCACAATACATACAGTTCGGGACGTTTCTATTTTATACGTGAAAAAAAAGTGAGTTGTGGTACGGTTTACACCACTACTTCACTTAAAAGATACCCCGAAAGGATCACAGTGTTCTTGGCATGTAGATTAACACCGCACCTTACAAAAAAGTAAAATGGCTGCAGTTGACTTATAATTTAAATCCTAAAGAGAGTTAGTGAAAACAAAAACTAAAAATGACTTTTTTTTTATTGATCATCCAGCTTTTCTTTCCCCTTCTATTTGTTTTATTATATTTTTTTATATCATTTCTACCATAACTTTTTATGTTTTTATACACTTTTATAACTAAATTTTATGAGTAGAGTAACTTCCAATACATATTTTAGCCATTTCATAGTTGGACAATATTCTTCAGATTTAGTGACTAATGGAATAATATTGTTAGTGAGCAATGAGAGCCAAACCTCGTTTTTATGTCTAGTAATATATGTATATAGAATGCATGATAGATAGTAAAATATTTTCAAACAGATAGTTCTAAAAATTGGATATTTTATGGCACAGTTATTTTACCTGATTCCACCTTGTAGCAATATAGAAAAACTGGCGAAAGGTCGTGATACCTTGCGATTTATGAATGAAACAATAGATTTTGTGTATGAATGTGTCCAGTGAATATGAACTGTTTTAATTAAATCACCATTCTCCAGCGATTCTACATGGAAACATCTTAACGTTACATTTCTATGGAGCCGAGCCAGACAAGCGAAGCCATAAACTCATCAACAGCTACTTGTGATTTAATTTGAGAGTATATCTCAATTGCTTCATTGAAATTCTTCATGAAAAGCTATAGTAATATCCACGGTTTAAACCCTCTATATGTAAAATTCTGGAATACCAGAATACCATTAATAGAGAACTTCAATGCTGAGGTTCGCCTATCTATCATGTCTCTTGCTGTGCTAATAATACTAGTACTAATTACAGATGTGATAGGGGTGTGCGAATAAATATGGAAACTAGTACTGTCAAAAAGCGCTTGATGATATCAGTGACCAATAAATAAGCAAAATGGCAAAACGAAATCAATTCGATGGGTAAGGATACCATGCAAAAGCCTTATTCATTTTATGGTAAGGTAAAAAGTACGACGAATTCTCTCGCCGTTATAGACTCTTTCGACATTTATGAGTTTGGTTCCTACAGTTGATGCTTTAACCGAAAACTAATAGTGATTCCTTTCTGTGCTAGAGTTTACTATTATTGCTTTTGGTTTTGACGTGTATTTTATCGAATGCAAATACAACTATACATTGCCATGGAGGCTCATATGCCTGCAATTTTCAATTTTTTAAAGAAGCCGTAGCTTAATTATTGAAAGAGTATATTCTTTTAATACCAAACAAAAAGAACAGCTCGGATGATGAAGAGAAACTAAGGTTATTTTACAAGGTCATTGGTAACAGCAAATATATGGATTAGGAGTGAACAATTTAAATTATATGGAGTTCATAGTGACAAACTGATATCATTTCGCTATCATGGGTATCAGTGTAAATAAAAAAAAATATAAAAAAATGAAATATAGAGGAAAAACAGACAGCAACAAAAACTAGTGGATCGATAGTTTCAAACATTTATATAATAAGCGACAATAGGTTATCATTACAAATAAAATACTTATTTCATAACATTGGTTTTATTCAAATAATTGTGATTGCCTTTGAATACATAATATATTCCAATACTCAAAAACTGGATCTCCACCAAGAATTACTTTTGAGCACTATTTAAAAAAATGAGCACCAGTAGGAAGCGGTTTATAATGAAAAATTTCATACATAGAGAATTCCTTTTTTCTTTGCATACCATTTTAATTTAGTAAAAAATATTTACAAACTTTTAAAAATAAGCGAATCCCAAGGAGTTCCTCCAGCGTGAATTGTAAAATTTATTAAGTACAAAATCCAGCATACACTGATATGTAAAGAGCAGCATGAAGCTACAGTCACTGATTCCATTATAGGTAATTTATTGCCACATATCTACTGATAAAAATAAATCTGATGCAATGTGATAATGCGAGCTTCGATCACCCTTAATTACCATGAAAAATTCCAAGGCTACATGAAAAATACAATACCAAAAAAAGTAATTTTATCCATCTTATTTCCTGAATGGTACAGAAAATAACTGTATAGAAGTGATTTTGAATATGTTTAAGCTACTTTAAAACATATATATTCTGTTCTAGCTCACTCATTGGTAATAGGAAGAGGACTCTGGGGGTCATATATAACAAATATATCTCCTAAGTACAAAGTGGGTCAATTTATAACGCATATCGAGTACAATCATCTACCTTCTTTAATAATCCAAAGTAATAGCATGAGGGTTACATTTAAGTTGCTTGTAATCAGTGACTAAAGGTAAACATGAAAGTCATCAAGCACTATTGCTAACTTGGTCCTTATGTGTCTATTGTATTTAATAATTAACTCACTTCTGGCAGCTGACCAGTATTCGCATATGGTGTTTTATTTTGGTTTGCTGCACCATCACATTTTTTAAAAGTCTATTGAAGAAGCAGTGGCGTATTTTCACCGAGAAATAGTACTAAGCACTTCGCAGAAATCCAGTAAACGGAGTTTGAATCGAAGCTACTTTTTTCTTTTTTTGCAATGCTTTTTTTCTTTCTGTCACACATCAACTGATTGTTCAATTAATAAATTAAGAGTTGTATAAATATATTGATGCAATTACTTTTGTACAAAAAGTCAAGACTTTGCTAAACCAGTTATGAGTGACTTAATCTTGTAAAACAAACGCCATTTATGCTTGGAAGTCATCACGTGTGCAACTATGCTAACCAACATGATACCATCAAGGCATCATGTTATCTTGTCAAAGACATGTATGCATATATTTGACTCCTGTTTCTTGTTTTTTTTTAATACTTAAAGGGGATGACAATGCAAACAATATCTCTTTGAATTTACATGTGTACATAGCCTTTTGTTTGGGTTCGTTCAAGCAATAAGCACTAAATTCGAAAAAACATTGTCGGACTTCTATTTCCACACAACGTAAACCAACTCCTGCTTCAAGTTTTCCTTTCTCTCACACACTTCTCCTTTTGTCCATTCTATTCTCCTTGTATACTTTTTCTTTTTTATCCATTAATCTCTTTCTTTTCTCTCTATCTCTTTTCATTTTACTATTAAAAGAATAAAGACATGTCTGCTTCACCTAGATTCTGGCAAAAACTGGGTTTGGGCAGACAGAGTAAACCATCAGGTCAGTTGTACCTGGTTTTACTTGATTAGAGTCAAGACCATTAACTGAATGTACCTTTATTGGTGATTCACCTTTGAAATTCTACCTTTCTTCAACTTAGATCAGCAAGACAGGACTTCCTTGAAATCAAGTCATTCGACGCTTTCCTTACATGATGCAGCTACGAAGCAATCGAAACGTTTCAGGTAGGAGCAAGAAGAGAAATAAAAGCAAAATGGAAATAAATACAAGGATATTAAGGTTTCTATTGTTTATGTTTGTTTGTATTACCAAATGTTACTTCTATTATATCCAGCTCAATTTCACTGAGACACAGAACGAGTTCAGTTTCAATTAGACCACAAGCAACACCTGCACCTCCCATTCCAGCAAATCTAAATGATAATTCACAAAGACGGTCTAGAAAGTTGTCTGTTGCTACAATTAGCGGTGACAGTTATTCATATATGAAATCCAATGAAAAATTCAGTCCAGGTATCACATGAATTCATTATTCATTTGTAATACAATCCTAATTTCATTTTAGATCAACTTAATAATAAAGTATACACGGCTGAACCTGCAAGCTTTTATAGAGGTAAGCACTACTACGGTGATACTCAATATTCATCATCCTAACTTCTATTTCCCTTTTAGATAATGACATCTCGAAAAAGGATAAAAACTTTTCAAAGAGGCCCTCGTCCGAGTCAATGCACAACTTGAACTACCAATCAAAAAACTCAAGAATTCAACAACGAGCATCCCATAGAGAATCAGTCCAAGAACCAGCAAGACGTACCCCTTCTATGGATAAGATTCCACGCATAAAGCCTAGTAAAAGTAACCAATCATTGGCGTCCGTTGGATCCTCCGGAAGATTGAGCAGTGAACACACACCAAAGAGTAAGCTACGCCCACCTGCAAAAGTAACTCGATCAAGCAGTAATTCTTCTGTTAAGAGTGCCGATAAATCCTCGATCACCAAGAGAAAAAGTCTTTCAAAACTCGAGAAACCACCTTCCATGCCTGAGAATGATCCAAACCTACTTTGTCCTCAGCGACTTACGAGGTCATCTTCGAATGGCAGTGGTAGTGCTGCAAGCAGTGGTACCTCTGCTTCCACTTCGGAAAAGAGAAGACGAATGGCTGAGAAGAAGTTTCGAGAGGCATCTGCAGAACAGGAAAGTGCCATTGAGCAGCTCCAGGAGGATCTTGAACGGGAGAAGCTCTCTGTACGTACACTGCAGGGACAGAAGGAAGGTAAGGGTCATTTTTAAACACTTTTGATTTATATATAAAGGAAATGCTCACATGCATTTTATAATAGCCATTGCAAAGGATCTAGACTATTTTTGCCAGCTCGTTGACGAAGTGACTGAAGAAAAGGATCAATACAAGAAGAGATATGAAGAGGAAAAGGTAATGCTATCTAAACCTCAATGTCATTTTTATTGCTTTCGTCATTAATATATAGATTGCAGATGAAAAACGAGAGGTTGCAAAGGCAACTGGGTCATCCTGGTCAAAGGTTAGAGTTTAAAATACAAATATATTCGATTTCTATTTATCTAACCATTCAATTTGAATATATAGAGAAACCACCACTGGAGCAGATCTGACTTCTCAGCTGGAGTTTGAGTTACAGGTAAATGCATTGATAAAGACATAGAGTTTCAACACATATTTATTGACATGTTATATATATTAGGCTGCCCAGCAGCAGGCCACTGAAAACCATTATAACTTCTATTCTAATATACAGTGCAAAAATGATGAAATTAGCAGGTTAAAGGTTCGTTCATCTTATTCCATATCGACACCTTTTGTCTTACGAATAACGTTTTTGTATTTACAATAAATAGGGTGACTTGAAGAAGGCACAAAGACAGATCCAAGTACTCCGAAATACCATGGAGCAAATGTTGAAAGCAGACGGAAAGAGCTTTGATGATGATTCTGATACAATACAGACAAGAAGGTTAGGATACATATATGCTGATATGTACGCCATCTAATTTTATTACTTCTAAAGTTCATACGAAGATTCTGTTACCAGCGAAAATGAGTCAAAGCATCTTTTATTACAAACCGGATTCAATCCCTCAGATTCTAATAATCAACGCCATCCTACCAATTCACCTTCTCCTACACCTTATTCAGAGAATGAAGATCTTGAAGAAGAAGACAAGACTGGCTATGGCTTTTTAAATAACGATTATGGATCAAAGAAAAAGGTAAATTTGCTTCTACACACTTGAACATTATACTGATGTCTTGTTTGAATAGCCCGAAAGTTTTAATAAAAAGGCGCTCATTTCTAGAATGCGAAAAGACCAGTTGGAGGAGATGCTAGGGGAAGTTGATTCTCAACTGTATAGAGTACGACAGCAAGTCAGACGCCCATCTTAAATCTTTTATATACACTTTTTATACCATTTGTAAAATATCACTCTCCACACTTTCGATTTATTGTTTCAACTATATATTATTTTTCTTTGTTTTGTTTTTTGATTATTAAAAAAAAATGCTTTGTAGCGTCTAAAAATAATCTTGGGTATAGAATATCCAAACAAATTTGTATTAAAAGGAATAAGCATAGTTGATTCAAGGTAAGTGAATCAGATATTTTCGTTACATGGGAAACCAGAATAACCAAACGTGTGAAACGATAGAACAGTTGTACTCTGTATATTTATAGAAATGAGCTGTCAATACAAGTCATATACATCGCGTTCAAAATATATTCACATACTCGTTTCCTAGTTATTTGGAAGAAAAAAGTGCACGGAAAGATCAATTAACTCAAGTTGTTGCTTAGATACGAATAAAGAGGTTTCTAAGCAACATATTTTCCTTGACTATAAAATTTCATTTGAAGAGCACTTATAATAACAACATTATCTCAAAAGAGAAACGCCACTTATATTCACACATATATAGAGGCTTCCGCCATGTTCATCCCCAAAAGCAATAATAATAAAACAAAGATAGAAATAAAATAACATTCTTGTTTAGATAAATCGTTTTCCTTTTAATAAAAAACAAACATCCATTTTCAAGAAAAAAAACCGTCGAGAGTAAGAAATTTAGTTACCGAGAGCGGCAATAGCAGCGTTAACATCCTTGAGAGAATCAGCCTTGGACTCAACAGCCTTCTTTTGGATGGCAGCGAGGGCAGTCTTGCGCTGGTAGTAAGCGGCAGACTTGGCCTTGCGCTTATCTTCAAGCTTGGCAACGACATCCTGGTACTTCCAGCCAACTTCGTGGGAGATACGACCGATGGAGGTGTACTTGCGTCCGGGCTTCAAACGAAGGACACGGAGAGCATCAGGGACGACCATACGCTTAACACGGTCATAAGGAGCGGGGATACCTTCGAAAAGCTTGATGCGGTCCAAAGCGGCGGCACCACGGGCGGTCTTGTGAGGGACCATACCACGGATGGCCTTATACAAGATGCGGGAAGGAGCACGGAAGTGGAAGGCACCACGGGTAGGGTTGACAAGACAACGCTTGTTAAGGTAAGCGTGGTACTTCACTACAAATTCATTATTTTTTAGTTTTTTTTTTTTTTTTTTTTTTTTTTTTTTTTTTTTTTTTTTTTTTTTTTTTTTTT
>VCJJ01001799.1:64930-84074 GCA_024139415.1 Backusella tarrabulga
CCCCATTCCAAACACCCTACTTACACTTGTTACGGAAGAACTCGCCAGAGACATTGAGGGCTTCGCAACGGACAACAACGACCTTTTGGCCATTAAGAGCCTGCTTGGCAATGATGGAGGCGAGACGACCAAGAAGATGGCCTTTACCGTCAATGACAACAACCTATTGTTTTTTAAAAAAAGTTGAATATAAGGTTGCTTAATATGGGCTGCTGCTTTACTACCTTTTCAAAAGTCGACATTTTTTTGAACAGGGAAAGAGAAGGAACCAGTTGTTCAAAGTGTAATGTGTTTTTTCACAGCGAAAATTTGCCAAGCCACCGTTTAGCAAGAACAACAAATTTTTTTACTTTTAAACCTCGCCAAAAAGTGACGTTGATTTTTTTTAAGAATTAATTTTTTTTTCTGTTTCTGAAAAAAAAAATGACATTTGAACATATCTTGATGAGCTCTCCTCTTAATAAAGTGGATGGTGCTTTTATATTTCCGTCTTAGATTGGTTAGTAATGACATATCTCCATATTTTCAAGTGATGTTGTCTCGTTTCATCTATGTTTATGACTATGATGAGCTCTTTTCTACTGTTAAAAATACCGGGGTACTTTGTGTTTCTAATATATGCAAGTACGCTCAGGTACAGCGTAATAAGATCAGGAAATGTATCGCTTAGAAATGGCACATCCTAATGATGGATAACCCCCAAGCTGTGTCTCTTGAGGTTGTTTATACCCATTCAGACTAGAAGCATGAAGCTTTGCGTTATCAGTACCAAGTATTTAGTAGAGCATGACCGAGAAAATTGCCCTAAATATATTAGCATATGCTACATTTGAGAGAAAATCAAATTAGAGTTTGTCTAGAAATGAGATTGGTGCTTATTATGCATAGCTCGTGATCTGCTGTAACAATGTGAAAGCAATCATGCTCTGGTTTCCACGATAGCTTTAGAACAAGAATCATGCACCAAAGATCATCCATGAATTTGACCAATGATGTTGCTATACCATTCAGTCTACCCATCCTACTTGCATATCTATCAATACATTACATCTGTCAAAGTGATTAATCACTGTCAATTATCAAGGGGATGTATCCCTCGTATTATAGACTCCATTTACTTGTTTTTTTTATCATAAAACTGCACTGTAAGGTCAGTCCTGAAATCCAACAAGTTCTAGTAGATATAATGTAATACCTTGTTATCACACCAGATAAAGTATCATGCTCTTATCAAACACAGACAGCTGGATTTCAATAATAAACAAAATAGGCTTGGTATCTGTTTATTTATTCATTCTTTTTTATTACCAAGCACCATATCATGTCAACTACAACCAAGCCAAGAGTATCGATCGAGGTAAGCATAGAGATATTATTACCATTCTATTTCACTAGGTGCTCATATACATATTTTGCTTAGTATTGTCCTAAATGCAGATGGATGATGCGTGCAGGTAAAAGAGGGATTGCACCTTTTTGAAATAAACGTATTACTAATTCATAATACAAAAGCTTGGATGGGTCAGGAACTCTTGACCACATTTGAAAATGAAATTGGCGAATTAGCCTTAATTCCAGGTGATTCAGCCGTGTTTAAAGTAACAGCAGGCGATGGTATTCAAAGCATATAAAAAAAGGGCACGTCCATGTAATAACACTATATATTTATATTAGAGGTTGTCTGGGATCGTAAACTGACGAAACGCTTTCCTGAAATGAAAGAATTGGTAACATGAACAAATGGCAAAAGTAATGGCAACAAGTGGACTAAAAATAAGTTTAGAAACAACTAGTGCGTGATGTAATTGCACCTGAGAAGGCATTGGGTCATTCAGATCGTAAAAAGATAGAACAAGACGATTGTAAAACTTGCCCCAAGGATTAATAATGCAACAAGCTGTCGTGTCACCAGATCCTTTTTTTTTCTTTTCTTTTCGTGTATAAATAAACGCTTTCAAATTTCATTTTCGATTCTTCTTTTTCTCCTCCTTTTTTCATAAATCATAATGTCAACTACCGAAAATAATGTAAAGTATCATGTAAAGCATGTACAATAAAGTTGATAATAACACAACTTTTGTTATAGAACACATCCTCTGCCTCCAAGCGTCTTTCTGGCTTGTACACAATGGCCAAAAAGACCTTGACTGATGCGCAGCAATCCTTTAATAATAAGAATGCCGAACCAAAGACAACCGAACCCGCAAAGTCGAGTACAAATACCAATGTGAAAGATTTTGTCCAACGTGTTAAGGTAAGTTTTATAGTCCATATGAAATGATATCATTGTTCACACACAATTTGTCCCCTTTTGGTATGATCCACAGTCATTAAGAGGTAAGATGAAAATCAATCTATAACTACTACTTTATTTCTAAACCCATACATCAGGTAACAAGGCAGCACCTAAACCACCACCAAAGGATAACCCAAGTGGATCCACCTCAAACCAAATCTTGGATGATTTAAAGAAAGGTGCAAATGTTGTTTCACAAAAGGTCAAGGACCTTACTTCAGATGCTGGTGAACCACCTCAACAGCCAACAGGTAATTTAAAATTTTAATTAATAAAAAAAGTTGGGAAATCCTGTTTACTGTTATTAAAAACTATTAATAGAAAAAGAACCATTGAAGCGTCGAGTCACTCGTTTGGTGAACAATGCTGCTTCTGCTATTAACAAGAAAACGGCTAAAGCCTAAGTCACTTGATGACAATCACTTCAATATGACTTATTAATATTACTTATTATATAATTCCTTACTCTATTCTATCTATTTTCTAATAAATCCTCTTATCTTTAATCCCAAAATGTGGATCGTCTTCTTCTTTTTTTTTTATTTTTTTATTTTTTTTACAAACTAAATATGATTTGTACACCCTTTCTATTAAGTGTAATATATACTAAATCTTCTTTTTTATTCATGTCAAGTATATTGACGTAAGGTAGTCTATTCCCCTATTCTTTTGTTCTAAAGTGATAAACGGGGTCATACGTTTATGTTGTATCACTGTGTTTTTTATTATATGTACATCTTCGCAAATGGATCATCATGCCAAGTCTGATGATTTAGTATAGTTTGTTGAAGTAGCATTGATCTGACTTTGTTTTCAGCCTCCCGCTCATCTATTTCGTATACTTCTAGTAGTTGGTTTACTTTGTCTTGATTGACATGAGATCGTCGATATGTCGTTTCATGTTTGGATAATCTTGGTACTCTCGGAAGTGATTTAAACACCTTTTTTAAATGAGATTCATGCAAAAAAGAGCGACATGTAAACAATATGAGAATTTACCTTTCGAGCTAGTCTATAATCAAAGGTATCATGTGGTATGTATTTTGAGTCAAGAGATGCTAGTAGCTTCTCGATGGATCCATGACGCTGTATCAATTGCAATGCCCTAAGGGGGCCTATGCCTTTTATCGTGCCTGAGAAATCTGTACCACACAGGATACAGAAATCAATAAACGCTCTCTTGGACAGTCCAAGCTCCTTTCTTGCAATGACGGGATCGATACAGAGGATCGGTCTCGTCCGAGCAAAGAAGTAACGTAGGATGGGTGCGTCACCAAACACAAGCGTGTCTAGATCTATTAAGTAAATAAGTTTATGATTTAGTGCTTGTTTTACACTAACCTTCGGTCACGGTGGCAGTTGTTCTTTTTAGTTTAGACATTTTGGCACACATGGCTTCTGCCTCATGTTTATTACAACTAAAACATGTATAACCCAGTTGAGACAAGAAATCATGGCACTCGCTTCTCAGGGCTTGTGTAATTCGAATCGATCTCTTTTCTAATATTTACATTACCAACACATCCATCTTGTAAATATATTCATTGTTTTACCAAGCGAAGTGACCATGGCCTTATTTGCATACTTGAGATCTGTCAAAGCTGCTGCCTGAATCTCGTTCCACCGGGTATAAATCAAGTCTCCAATGATTTCCTGCTCTTTGGTGACCAATGCTCGCGCAGTCCTTGTATAAAGTACATTGTCCTTTGCACTATCAGCCGCAAATTGTAGCTTTTCCGCAATATCCGCTATCCGTTCCTCCAAGACGGTACTCTCGTTCGACAGCTCCATTTCGTCGAGCGTGTTGTTCATTTCAGTCAGCACATTAACGGCTTGATCTTTGTCGAGGCGACGACATTTGTCTTTGGAGATCTTTAGCCAAAAGTCAAGTCGCGATTTTTGATCTCGTTCCAATGCCAGTGTGTGCTTTACTTTTGTGCGTGTTCTTTCACGTTTTGCGTGCTCAAGTCTCTTTTCTTCCAGGCGTTCAGGACCGTCAAAAACAAAGACGGGGTTGATATTGTTTATATCGCAGTACTTGCTTAGTAAGTAGAAGCCATAAATATGCTTGTAAGAGTGTCGTTCATCGCCATACATGAATTTGTTTAAATGGCAACTTGCATCAATGGCAATGGATTGATGAGCAAATAAACTGGGACTGACGTTACGCACTGCATTTGGCGCATAGCGAGTTAATACGCCCGTTAAACCATGGACGCCCATTAAAAAATTGACAGAAAACGATAAGAAAATGAACTAAATAAATTTTATTTTATTATAAACTGATTAAACAAGGGATGACCAATCAAAGTGGTTGTATCGTGTGGTGGGGGCCTTGTATGAGCCCAATGTGCTTATAATCTCATCAACTGAATTGCAGTTGACAAAGATATCGACATTCTGTCCCTTGATAAATTGCTCTAAGGACATTATTAGTGAATCAGCATATACCTTTTGATATATTTGACGTGTCTTACCTCTAACTGCAACTTCAATCCACTTGACAAACAATTCAAAAAAGTTCTTGGTGTTCAACAACAAGACGGGCTTGTTGTGGATTGTCAGTTGTGACCAGGTGATCTGCAAATGGACAGTATCAACATATATATCACAAGAAATGATTGTCCCTCTCTTATCAACTTACCATCTCAAGCATCTCTTCCATAGTACCGTAACCACCAGGAAGAACAATGAATCCATCGCTCTATATTTATCCCATTAGTCGCTCAGTATAATAACGCCATCCTTTTGTAAAAAAAAAGGCTTTACCTCATCAGCCATACGCTTCTTACGAGTGTGCATATCAGGAACGACAACAGTCTCACCGATATAGTTGGATTCGTGCTTATACATTGGCTGGGGGACAATACCCAATACCTGACCGTTGTTTTCAGCTACTCCCTTTGCTACTGCTCCCATAAGACCAATCGAACCACCACCTAATATGTTTTTAATATACATATGTAAGCATATTTTATAGTCTTCTCCTTTTATATATACTTTACCATAGACTAAACGGATATTATTTTCTGCCAAGGCCTTTCCAAGTGCTATACATAATGGCATATATAAGTAAACAGATACTTGTCTTTTTCCTTATCTCACTTTATTACCTCTGGCTTGTTCTACAAAAACGGGATCAGCTCCATCGCCAGATCCACAAAAGACACAGAGCGACTTGACGTTGTTCATGGTGGTTAATTCTGTTCCAGTCATTTGTTTAATAGGTATATATGTTTTTTCTAAATATCTAACGTAATGGGAAAAGTACAGGATATCAGGGTTATCGGTTCCTTTTATATTACCAGATTGGGTGACTGACACAAAATAGAATTCACAGGTTTTTCTGTGTGGGTGAGTCATGTGGCGCAGCTCAGCACAGTTTTCTATCGAATTTCAAAAGTGTTTTAACTTTTTTGCAAAATAACAATACGGTCCATGTATCGATTGAATACAGTGGCATTTTAAATGTACTTTCTAAGCATTTACAGGAAACAATTGGGTGGTTTCTACCCCCCCCCCACCGGATTCCCACAATAACATCATGCGGAGCTGTAACACAAAACGTACATTTGATATGAAAGACTAAAATATCATCTATGTGTAGAGAGAGAGAGAGAGAGAGAGGTGAAATATGCTCTATTACAAAGTATGAGTCACTTGCTTCGTTTCCAAATTCATCATTTAGTTGAAAATTACGGGAGAACATTTACCAAATGTTGGTGTATGAAGCAAGAATCGGTAATACGGTGCAGCATGTTCATTGGAACAATGCCAGACCGGAGATACTACAATGGTCCTTTTTTCAAAAAGAAAAACATAGTTTCTTTACAAGTACTTGATTTATTTCAACATTATCTCGAATATGGCACACAGAAGCATCTATTTGTAGAAACAATGAGTGCAGTTGATATCTCAAGTAAACGTGAATAACTTTAATTATTTTGAACAAGTGATTCGTACTGTTTTGAATACAAACAGGTAAACCCTTCCAGCAAGAAAAAGGTCAAGAAATTCATCCAGAAACAATGTAGACTGGGTTTGATATTACGTAATTTTTTAGAGAAATATATAAAGTACTTTCGGGTTGCGTTTGAACCAAAAAAAGCTTTACTATCAAGGTTTCTCAAAGCCGTAACGACTTTGTGTGGGCAGGACTGCATGGCACGACACAAATATTTCTCACTTATTAATTCAATTTTAATTAGGGAGCATGCCTAATGAGCTGTCTACTACTTGATCTGGTATCTTTCTCAAGTACATTACCCCCATAAAATCCAGGTCGTATTCTTATTGTTCTGCATGATTGTCCATGACGGCACATATTGAAGCAAAACATAAGTGCAAGTATCTATCAAGTTCAAGGGTGTTTATGAATGAAAGATCAAATGCCCAATATTTGAAATAGAGCACCCAGGCAAACTTTATGCATTGTGTTTTATAAATCAGGGTCAGGTTCAGGGTCCTACTCTTATTATTAATGACAGTTATTGATCTTGTATACTCGATCGACCAAAACGACAACCAAAGTTAAAATTATTGCAGCAATAGAGGAGGTGGTTTATTATTATATTATATTATATTATCTATATCTAAATGATTATGGTTTAAAATAAAAAGGTAGGACAAAAAAGGGGGAATATATTTTATACAGAGTCTATGGTTTCTTTTGGTAAACATAAATACCATCGGGTTCATCAGAGGCAACCATGTTCAGCTCTGGTATTTCATTCAAGTTAAACACAAGGCTCACAATCCTTGCACCCTGACGATAATATTTTATCAGCATGTCAGCAAACTTATCGGTGTGATCCGGTAACAAAAAGACAACAATGACAGTCCAAGCCTTATCCGGCAAATCCAATAGGTCGCCTTCCATAAATTCAATGCACTCTCGTTGCGACGCCTCAAGCGTGACCTTTTGCGATAATTCCTTGGATAGTGCCACGAGCTGAGCGTCAGACTCGATACCGAGAGCATAGGCGGCTTGGTACTCTGCAACTGCTGCTGTAATGAATCTACCATCGCCAGATCCCAAATCAACAACCTTGTCACCGGACTGTACCTTGGCCATGGCCAAGGCTTTCAGTACGCGGGTGGCTGATGTGGGACAGAAGGGTGCAAGTGTTGTGTCGATACCATCCAAGTAGGCGGGAAAAGGATCTTCTTCACTCTCATCTTGAATGGTATGATCGGCATCGAGGTAAATCTTTAAAAAGTTGCTTTTTGACATGCTGAAAAATGGGGCGTAATAATTCTTTTTGGGATTTTTAGATAATAATAACGAAAAAAAAACAGTGGCTTTTTTTTTGTCTTATCTTATCTTTCTCGTTCTTTTGTACATTATCAATCACCGCGCCAATAAAACATGGTTTGAGTGAAAAGTTTAGCATAAAGTGAGCATGGTGTTGATTTAGAAAATATATCTCTAAGGTAACAGTAGTAACCATGTCAACGCATGATTTCATCTTATTAACGCGTATAACAATCAAGTCAAATATAATTTAATTTTGCAAAGCTTTTCCGTGGTATTGTCGTTTACTGCAGTCATGACTAACTAATGATCCAAAACATATAAAATTCGCCTCGTTTCATGCATTAAAAACATACACACACACTATCCATTACAATAAGGTATATCCTGCTCGTTATTACATATTGATTATCGAATAACATAGTGGGATTATAGATGCCAACACCCGAAATCTCATCACCTTCCAACTACAAGGAGCACTTGGAGAAATTCAACTATCACCAAGTACTAAAAGTAGGAAACCGAATCGATATCTCTGGCCAAGGAGGATGGAACAAGGACATCCAATTTACATACAAGGATATAGATGAAGAGATCGAGTTCGCGTTTGAGAACGTTGAACATGTACTCAATAGCATCAATTCCTCTTGGAAACAAGTCTATTCAGTCACGAGTTACCATGTGGGGTCGGATAAACACGTAACAGGTCTATTCCCAAAGCTATTCAAAAAGTACATTGGCGATAGATCACCTTTATGGACCTGCGTTGGTGTCAAAGAATTGGGCGAACCAGAAATGCATGTTGAGATTGTAGTCACTGCGTACACGGATGAATAATTCTTTTTGTATTTGTATCGTTTCCTTGTTTAATAAAAATAAACTTTTCATCTACCACCGAAAATGTATAGAATGATCTGAGGGTATCATCTTGCCCTTTCCTTAAGATTATAGAATATCTTTCTGACCAAAGCTTGTAAGATCCTTTTATAATCGCTAATTACCTTGTAAAAGCAAAAACAAGATTTGTAATTTGTAAATCTATCAATTCTGATTGGTTACTCTGTTTCTCTCTGTTTTTAATTTTCAAAAAAACAAAAAAAGGCTTTCTTTAGCACTTGTTATCAACGAAGCATGAACGTTTTATTATACAATGGCAATGGCACCTCGCCTCATTGTGTCAAGCAGACCTTTATCACCCTCAAACGAGCACTCGGTCATGCCTACGACATCATCAAAGTAGATGCCGCCACACTCTCGACCGAGCCTTGGGAAGACACCTGTTCATTGGTTGTGATGCCTGGTGGACGTGACAGCCCCTACTGCGACGATCTCAACGGTGCAGGCACCGACAAGATTCGACGCTATGTTGAGAATGGCGGGCATTATCTCGGACTGTGTGCAGGTGCCTATTTTGGCGCCAAAGAGATCGAATTTGAGATCAACACGCCCTATCAAGTCAAAGGCCCACGTCAGCTTGAATTTTTCCCGGGCGTTGCGCGTGGATGCATGTATCCCGGATTTAAATACAATAGTGATCAAGGTGCACGTGCGGTGCAGATAAAAGTGTCAAAGGAAATGCTGGACTCGTTACCGTCGGGTTACCCACAACAGTTCAAGTCTTACTACAATGGAGGCGGGTATTTTGTCAATACTGAATCCGAGAATGTAAAGGCGATTTGTCACTTTACCGAGAAGGGGTTAGCGGAGGATGCGACGGCGGGTGTCGAGTGTAAGGTGGGTCGCGGTACAGCCGTGCTACTGGGCATCCATCCCGAGTTTGATATTACGCTTGAGGAGCTTGAGGATAATGAGAATCGAGATGTGATCAAGAAGGAATTGATCGAGTCGTATCCATATTGTCAAGAGTTCCTTCGCTCCATCTTTTCCAAGATGGGACTCAAAGTCCTGATTGAGAAGATTCAGTCGACCGACGTGCCTGCATTGACGCCCATTTACCTGTCCACCATCACAGGCGAGCTGTTTGGTGCCGTCAAGAGCAGCATGAAAAAGGAAATGGATACAAACGGTCTTCTCTGCGATACCAATGACGTCTTTCACATCGCCGAAATCGGTAAACAACAAGAGAGTATTGTGTCGCAGATGGAAAAGTTGTCGGTAGAACGTGAAGCAGATGAAAAATCGCCCGTGTTACAAATTCTTTATCCTGCTACGATTGGATCAGATAAAGCACCTGTCATGCCTCCTCCGTCATTGACCCCCTTGTTCTCGCCAGAGATCTTTTTTAAGGCCTTGAAGGCACGAAGACAACAGGAGTGGGGCGGTGGCGGTTGGTATAGTTTTGGTAATGCTCTTTTCTATACTGATGTCATCACAAGCACCCAAACTGTACTTGACAAGTAAGTGTGAAAAAGAATAGTATTTATTCATTTATAAATAACACATGGGGGAATTAGAAATTATAATTTTGCGCAAACGCTACCTACAGGACTTGTCTGCGTTGCCACCAATCAAGTAGCAGGAAGAGGTATTACCAAAGAGAAAAATAGAAGAGCAGGAAAGGAAATCTGATAAGACTTGGTTTGTAGGAAGAGGACGTAATGCCTGGGTATCACAGTCAGGTGCTCTTCAATTCAGTTTCATTGTCAGACATAGTCTCCAGTTATCCCACGCGCCTGTTGTCTTTTTACAATACATTACAGCCATGGCCATTGTCGAAAGCATCCGCACCCGTAAAGGATACGAGGACGTGCCATTACGTGTCAAGTGGCCTAATGATGTGTATGCTGATTTGCCCGATCAGGGCCTCAAGAAGGTGAGCGGGCTTATCGTCAATTCGAGTTTTCTCCAGAACGAGTTTTTGCTGGTGATTGGTTGCGGCATCAACTTGAATAATGCACACCCCACCGTATCCATCAATGAAATCATACGACAGCATAATCCTGCATTGGCCCCGTTGACACGCGAGGAGGTCATGGCCGATATCTTGGTTACCTTTGAAAAGATGTACAATGAATTTTGTGAAAAGGGCATGGGAAGTTGGTTCCTTGACATGTACTATCGTCGATGGCTTCACAGGTAAGAGAATAAGATGTGGGATATTTTTTGTTTTTCTAAAATGTATTTCTTTTTATAGTGATAAGCTTGTAACATTAACCACACATGATAATGAAAGAGTGAGAATCATAGGTATTACAAGTGACTATGGTATGTTGGAAGCCGTGAGTGTAAATGATCCCCGAAAGAGATTCACCCTGCAGCCTGATGGAAACAGCTTTGATATGTTGAAGGGTTTAATCACAAGGAAGACCTGAACTTGAAAATAATTAATAAAAAGGAATGGAGACACACACTGGGGTTAAAGCTGACTTTGTTATTTTGAATATAATTTGTTTTTCTTTTTTTACGTCCCTTTTTTTTCGTCTCTTTCACTCACTTTGTTTTATTATAATCATAATGGCAACCCCACCTCATCCTGGCCTTGATCATTTGAGCAACTTTGATGAACTCAAGCATCTTTGCCCTGCTTTTGCAAAGGGCTGTCCTTATGCTAACGTTGAACAAGTCGACTCACTTGCTGTCAAGTCTGCAGAAATCAATCGCTGGTAAAGTCAAGCCACACCATGCATTTGCACTTATTTATTTACTTATTTTTATTTCTTATTTTTATGCAGCCCTGCATTTAAAGATGGTAAAATAATGAAATGATTAAATAAATAAATCATATTAATAACAAACATGAATGAAAAAGGATGTCCATTCTCTACAAAGTTACAGGAAGAAGTTGCTGCACTCATGAAACAGATCCCTAAAGACCATCCTGCCTTGGACCCAAAAGGTATTATTTGTACATGATCATTCTTTCATATTTATCATTCATTTTTTTTTATTAATATTTATTATTTTTATTCTTAGAATTAGCATTGAATGACCAAGGTATCATTCTTGTCAAAATGTTGAATGGCTTCCTTGAAAAGGCCAAGTTGGAAAACATATTAGAGCAGGACCAACAAGAAGAGTACTTGGAAGACCCCCAATTGGCCATGGCCATGCGTGAAGGCACAAAGGTGATCCATAGAGCCGCAGAAACAAGTGTTTTCACAAAGTAAGTTTTTTTGTATAAATTAGGAAATAGTAACAGCAATCCTAAAAATAAAATATAGACGTTTCTTGAAGGGTGATATTAATGCAGACGAATATGGTCGTTACATCAACTCATTGTATTTTGTATACAAGTAAACAAACTTTGCAATCAATTTCACTGGTTATGTTTCTCTAAAATATAAAAATACTAAATAGGAACATGGAAACACTTTTGGAACAACACAAGGACCATCCTGCCGTCAGTCTCATCTACTTCCCCCATGAATTGAATCGTACCGATGCTCTCTTACAAGATTTAGAGGACTTTTACGGGGCTGAGCATTTGGCTGAATTGACCAATCCCAGTCTGATGACACCCGCTGTGGAGATCTATGTCAAGGCCATGCAGAATGCCTGTGCCAAAAGCCCCGCTCTCTTGGTAGCCCACAGTTATTCTCGTTATCTTGGTGATTTGAGCGGTGGTCAGATCTTGGCTAAGCGTCTCAAGAAGCACGTTCTTGGCTTGAATGAAACCGACAGTGCTTGGGATGCCACCGAGGGTTTGAGCTTTTACTACTTTAATAACCTTGGCAATCAATCTGATTTCAAGAACTTTTATCGTGAGAGATTGAATGCTGCCAAGGTAAACGCTGAAACAAGAGGTAAAATGAAAAGAATACAAAACCAACAAAGATACACTTTGTAATACCATCTTTTATAGATCTTATTGTAACCGAAGCCGTTCGTTCCTTCGAGTTGAACATTGCATTGTTTGATGAAGTCCAAACATTGTCTGAAGCCAACAGTCTCCATCCTACCACCTTTGTAAAGGAACAAGTTATCCTTGAACTTGTTGAAGAAGACATCAAGGTGATTGAGGTCAACACTGAACACGAAAACAAGAAGAAGAGCGGTAACTCTGTTGGTAAATGGATAGGCTTGGTTTCCATTAGTATTGCTGCTGTTGCAGTTGGTGCTGCTGGATACCAACGTTATGTCCAAAAGAAATAATTCATATATAATTGTATTTTTTCGCCTTATTTATTTTATTTTATATTTTTATATGTAAAGTTGTTTGCTATTTTACTTTTTTAAACCGAAATAATAATATGAGGCCACTAGAGCAAGTGTTAAAACGGCTGGTATCAAGTCAAGTTGAATAATGAAATAAACCCAAACAGTGGCTAATCCAGGTGCACGCATCATTTGTCCCAAGGAAGGTGAATGGCGCAGTGTGTACATGAGGAACGAGCCTACCAACGCAGATCCAGCTGCCATTATCGCTTGGGTGATTCTCTTTGATTTATGGCGATTTGTAATGTAAATAAAAGGGGCAAGTGCTACGTTGGTAATATAATGTTTAGTATATTCGTTGCCATGGTATTTATTTTCGTTGCCATGGTAATGACTATTTTACCTGGTGCTGATTTGGCGCATTTAACAGCGAGGCCAGCATAATTCCAGGGTTCACTATACTGCACCTTTACAGTCACATCAAATGTGGCCAACAAGAAGCCGAAGGGGATGCTAAGAAAGATGGCTTGCCAAATATATTCCGAAGTGGTTGTTACATGCTGTTTCTGCTTGATAAGCTCTTGTTCGCGTATCTTTACTTTCTTCAACAGTCCAGTTTGATCAATCAAACGCAGCTTTTCTTCATTTGAAATATTGTCTTGATTGCTTTGTGAGGGAATCTTATTAATAAGTGGTTCTCCTTTATACTTTTGTTTATCTACAACTGATTTTTTCATTTTCAACCAGAGTTTAAAAATAAGGGGGAAAGAAAAAGAAAGAGAGACAAAATAAAATAAAATAGAAACTTTACATAAAAATGCTCTCTCCTTTACAAAAAAAAAAGTATTTATTATTGTTTTTTATTTTTATTTTTATTTTTTTGCACCCTCTTTCTCCTTAATTTTTTATTTTTATTTTTCTATAAAAATGTCTCAAACGAGTAGAAGAATATCATCATTAGAAGCTGCAGGTGTAAAGCCTAGTCCCATCAAAACAACAAACACTCGTTCCAAAATGCCAACATCTATCCGACCTACCATAAGCAGTAAAAGGCCTGTTTCACATGGCCTAAGCAAGAATTCACCCCCATCGCCCGTTAAACGGGTCTCCACCACTCGCTCATTGTCGCGTGCTTCTACGCCCGTAGCATCGGGTCGTCTTACACCCTCTCATTCAAGCGCAAAGAAATCATCGGTGCAAAGAATGCCTGCTTTGCCTAGCCTAAGCTCCCAAAGATCAGCAGAATTGTTGAAGGAATTGAAGCAATTAAAAGAAAAGGTATTATAAAAGGGATGATGATGCTGATGATGACTGTTTATTTATTATTTGTTTGTTTATTTAGAATACATCGTATCAAGAAGATTTAAAAGTCAAACAAAATGAAATGGTGGAAAAAGAAACGGAATTATCCAATTTAAAAATATCATTAAAGCAACTGCAAAATGAGGCTGCCTCAATCAAGGAGGAATTAACCTTGGCCGAGTCTGAAAAAGTGGAGAATCGTGAGTTTGTAGTGAAATTACGGGAAAAACTAGAGCTAGAAAAAGAGGGGCTCAATAGAGCCGTACTTGAAAAGGAAACACAAGTCGAAAAGTTAATGGAGGATTTATCCATTTTGCGCAATGACGTTCAAGTAAGTTAGCTATATATATCTAACAATAAATTAATAGTTTATTTGTTGTAGGAAGCACATGAATTGTATCAACAGCGTTTGAAGGCACTGACTGACCAATTAACTCAAGAGCATGAAAAAGCACTCTTAAAGTTGAGGGCTGAATTTGAAAATAAAAATGATGTGCTTCAATCTAAAATAAAGGAAATGGAAATATCAGAAAAGAGCCATAATCAATCAATTCAAGTATTGGAAGAAAAGTTGAGAAGTCAAGTCAATGAAATAACCCAAATGTATAATGTAAGTCTTTCATGCTAGTGCCACTATTACTATTGTTATTGATCAATGAACAATACAGGAAAAGATTGATGGTTTAAAAGAAAAACAAAAAGAAGAAATAAATCAAATTCAGTTGTTCTATCAAACAGCCAAAGACAGCTCACAAGAAGATATGGAGCTGGTTTATCAGACAAGATATGATAACGAACTTGATAAATATAGACAAACAATAGAATCAATGGATAGAGATCATAGATTGACTTTGGAAGAAATGGCCTGTTTCAAACAAGCATTTGAAAAGGAAAAGGCCTCTCTGGTTGCGTCCTACCAAATTCAATTGGAACAGGAAAGAGTATGACAGCATATTATACTATATGTAATAGTACTGATTCACCTATCTTAACATTTAGAATGATTTCAGAAAAAAATCACAGCAGCATGATATCGAAATGAACAGCATCACTGAGCACCATGCTAAACTTCAAAAACAATGGGAAGAGCAAGTGATTGAGCATAAAGAAGTGACAGATTATTTAAAGAACAATTACAATGAATCATTAACAGCAAAAGAAAAGGAGAATCAGCAACTAATTCAATCACACAGCGAGCAATTGGAGAGTAAATCACAAAAGTCAAGGAAAACAGAAGATGAATTGAACCAACAAATAACAACCATAAGAGAGAAATTTGATCAATCCATTGCTGAAAACCTTTCATTACAGCAAAAGTACGACAATTTGATGGAGGAGCTTATTGCAGTTAAAAAGGTAAGAGATTTAAATTGAGAATAATAAGAAAGATCATTTTCTTAATAAAAGAGAGGGGTTTATCAGAAGGAAATGCATGATTTAGAAAACACAGACAAAAGCAGTAAATTAGAAAAAGCAGCAAAGGAACAGTACACAAAAGAAATACAAAATCTAAAAGACCAATTAAAAAAAGAAGAGGACAGCAAAGTAAGGTCTTTTAAAATTCAACTAAAATTCATCATTTAACATGGTCAGAATTTAGACTTTAATGACTCAAGAGTTTCATGAACAAATTCAAAACTTCAAGTCACAAGAACAAGTACTAAAAGAAGAACTCTCAAACACAAAACTTAAATTGGAAGCAGTAACAGAAAATAAACTAATGAATGAAAAGCATTCGGAATTGAATGGAAAATTAAATGAATCAGAGAGTAAACGTAATAACAATATATGTACCTTGGATATACAATCAACTAATTGTTGTTGTTGTTATTAGAGGAAATAACAGATAAGAACAGACCATCGAATCAAGAAGAGGCAGATTTAAAAGTAATCATTGATGAATTGAAAGTACGTTACAATATATTCAACTTGATACATGAAATGAATTACTTAAATATTTTTCTCTTTTACATAGAAAGAGAAAGAACTACATCACAAATCAACGGTGGATTTAAAAAAGAATCATCTCTTTGAAGTCAATAACTTGAAGAATACCATTAGCAACCTTCACAAAGAACTGGAAACATGGGATAAGAAATACGAAGAAATAAATAAACAAGGTTCTGATCTCAAATATGAAGCTGACGAGCGTAATATGAAAATGTCTAAATCAAACAAAAAGGTAAATTATTCATCAGAAATGTAAGACGTAAATTTAATACTTTGCTGGTAGGAAAATGATTTAAAATTTCAAGAGATTGTAAGACAGCATCAGCAAGAACTGAACATATTACAGAACCAATTCCAGAATCTTCTAGATATGAAGGATAGAGAGTTGGAAGAAATATCGTATAGAATGAAAACAGTACATGGTAGAACTTTGAGTGAATCAGATTCTTTGAATAACGAACTAAAATCTCATATTAACTCGCTGGGAGAGGATTCAATAATAACACGGGATTTGTCTAGACTGGATCTTCAAATTGAACGAGAAGAGGTGAGAAAGAAATTATACTGTTAGAGTTCGTGTAATTAAATGGTATATAGGATAATTATCATGATAATGACTCGCTTGAAAAAGAGTTGAAACAATACAAAGAAGAGAATGGGCAAATGCTTAGGTAGAATTGTTGCTTTTCATATTATACACTTTTATTAAACACCCCCCTCCTTTTTTTTAGATTGATACAACAGCTTCAAAGTGAAATGCATCAATTAGCACATTAAAAAAAGGATCAAGAATTTCTTATCTAAATAAATATACTACAAAAAAAAGAAGGCGAGAGAAAACGATGGAATGCCAATCATTGAATGACGATATCAAATTTTGATAACTTGGCAGCCATGTATTTATTTACTACAGCTATTTAAATTGATTTATTGAAACCATATCATATATAAATTTATATTTGAAATTGAATGATGAAATTAAATGAGAGGAAAGGTGTTATCAAGACATTCGAGAAGATTAGGTATTGATATAACGATGAAGAGTCTCTTGAGTCTTTTTTTTTTCTAAAATAATTTACATCTCCTCCTCTTCATCCTCTAAGCCAGCCTCTTCATCCTCATATTCACCACCCTCAATATCACGTTCAATGAGTGGTTTAATAAGACGGTTAAAGTAGGGGTGCTCTCCTTGAGGGTTGGAGCGCTTGACTTGGTTAAAGTAATGGACATAGACGTTACCATCCTTGCGGCCCAAGGGACTATTAATAACATAGTCGGACAAGTTGAATGCGTCTACCAAAGGAATGGCCTGGTCACGGACCTCTTTACAAAGTACATTGACACTGGAGCGAACAAATTCAATTTGTGCAGGTGTAAAGTATTCATATTGTAAGAATGCACCAGCATTTTCTTCAATTGTAAAGAGACCGTAGAGAAGACATACTTTGGAAAGGACTTTGTTGATATCTCCGGAAGTTTTGGAAACACCATCGGCGAATTTGTTGAAGAGATAACTAAAGGAGTGCAACTTGGCAGCATAGAGACGTGATTGAGCTAATACCGTAGTTAATAAAAAAGAAAAAAATTGTTGTATCAATAAATCTACTTACAGCACTGCTCGTAGGCATCATCTTGTTCTACACCACGTTTGAGGCACTCTTCAAATTCGATGCCTGCATTTCTGACGACATTGGCACAGACTACTTGCCAGCCTTCAATAATAACGTCATTGTCAAGAAGATCCTCCAATTTCTTGACCTGGCAGCGTTTACCGATGAGCTTATCAAGGTTGTTAAGATAACCGACACCAGGAGAGAGCTTTTTTCCCTTAAGAGCCTCACGATAACTGCTTATCAAGTATCGACCCAATTGAAGAGTAAGAATAGTATTATCACCTTCCCAAGTACATTGCACAGCAAAGTCTTGGTACATGGCGGCTAAACCAGTATATGCAGAGTAACCATGACCACCACATGCCTGACGACAAGCTTCGATAGTGGAAAGGCAGTTCCAAGTACAGAAGGCCTTAAGACCGGCACTGGTAGAATGGGTTTCCTTCAAAATCTCAATCACCTCATTCAAATCATCATCATCCTCGCGGGCACCTTCCAAACGCGACATCATGATGTTGTACATCTCGAGCATCTCAGTACCAGTGAAAAGCATGGCAAATGTCTGTGCCAAAAGAGGCATAAGGCGTCTCTGATGAATGGGATAGTCTAAAAGCTTGGTCTCCACATTATTACCATTGTTTGCAAATTGACGACGCACTGCGGCATAGCGGATGGCAATAGAAAGTGCCTTTTTGGAAACATGGCCACTATCTGTCACCATCATGACACGTCCCTGAAGAAGAGCACCATATGTCTAATATACACAACAAGAAAATCAGTGTCTATACTGTACTACGTAACACATGTAATGCGAAGAAAATCTTACCAATTGTTGCAATTTAGGCTCTTTCACATCACCTGTTCTTGAGACTTTGGTGTGTTTTTGAAGCATGTAACCTCTGGGGATACGGACATGAGTAAACTGAATCCATCCATTGTCAATACCATCTCTTCCCTAAAAGTTTAAAATAAAATTATTATAAGCTTTATGAATGATACAAAAAAAAGTACATCATATTACCATTTTTTTTCCAATATCACCAATATTAATACCAGGCAAAGTATCGTATGTCTTTGGATCTCTCAAAGGTACAACAAAACACTTTGTACCGTATCTCTTTTCATTCACAATCAACTGAGCAAATACAGCCGCATGGGTTGCTGAATGAGCAGCACCTCCAATCCACCACTATATCATTACAAAAAAAATGGGGTTACAAAAACTGGAAAAACAGAATTAAAGTTTAATTTACTTACTTTTGTGGCAGTTAAAGTAGGCGTGTGAATAACAAAGGTATCAGAGCCTTCATCGAAGGTAGCTGTTGTTTCCAACCCAGGTACATTTGATCCATGGCCCATTTCAGTCATAGCAAAACAGCCAACAAAGTTGGTCAATGACAATGCACCCTTTTCAAACCAATAACCCAATTGTCCTGGTGTAGCATTGCTCTGCAAGGCACCAACAAATAAACCGTCTAAAAATACATTTTGTAAATAAACAAATTCTACAAAATAGATGTAAAAACTTACAGTGAACACCAAAGCGAGTCCAGAAACCAGGATCTACCAAACTAACAATTTCCATACGCTTCTTAAAAGTATCAACGGATTCATTTTGGAGATGATGGAGCATACTATGAAACTTTTTTTTTTTTTTTTTTTTTTTTTTTTTTT
>VCJJ01001799.1:84084-96128 GCA_024139415.1 Backusella tarrabulga
ATTTTTTCCCTCCCATTTACCTTTTCCATGGTACGTTCACGTAGTTCGCTCTTTGTAATATCATGAATATCCTCCATGTTGAACTTTGGATCTCTTTCAAGTTCTTGCATGATTTTCTCTTTCAACTATGAAATAATTTCATTTTATTAAGCATAAAAACCCCCGAATCGGTTCCTCTATTTACCTCCGTCACTTTTACACCGCCATCCAACAGGTAAGTCATTTGTCTAATATCAAATGCCGCTTTTGCTCTTTCTTCGTTCATACTAGCAATAGGACTAAATAAAATATTGTGAATTCCAAGTCATGAAAATAAAAGAGTGAGCAAGAATAAATTTACTCAACAGCATTAGCATATTCCTGATCAGGAGTCAACTGCTGCTTTACAGCCTGAAGTCTCTTTTGTGCGTTTGACATGTTTTTTTTTCTAAAAAGTAAAGAAGAAAGAAGAAAAGCCAAGAAAAAACAATATTTTTATATACTTTTAACAAGAGGAACGGTTTGACTAAGATAAAAACTACCAGAATAGGAAAACAATGATCGATGACACGGTTCTGATCCAACTTGGGAAAGAATAAGTTTACAATACATATTCACATGGCAATTTCTCACTCATTCTATTTTCTCACTTTTTATTGTTTAGGGATATTTTGGGGAATGAAAGAAAGGGTCAAGACTGCCAGAGCCCATCATTTTTTTTATTTATTTTATTGTGTATATGTATATTTTATAAATAAATAGTTGTTATAACAAAAAAAAAAGGGGGGAGGGAGAGGAATTACACATTGGTGGCCTTTTCCTTGCCTTTACGACTGGGTGTATCCTGCTGGCACACAATACAGACCTGCATGCCCACCTGTCTATTCAGGCAATCTGTATGGAATCCATGGCCGCAATGGAAGAGAACATAACGCTTTGATTGCTGAGGCTCTTCATCCTGTTCTTCATCGAGACCCCAGGTAAGTGGTGGTTGCAGGAGTGACAGATCGAGAATATTGGCGTCACATATTTCACATGCTGCGCGACGAGGCCGCCACCCTTTGGCTCTCTTGTCTACAACATCCTTCATACTGTGAAACAAGTCTCTGTCAAACAGACGGTTGGTCATCTCCAGCAATTTTCCTTCGTATTTATATGTGTCCAGCATACTAAGGAAGATATCTCTAAAATCAGCAAAGGTGGTTTCGCCTCTTGCCTGAGAATAAATTAAACGAAGCAGTAATCGTGGTAAAGACACTTGGGGCGAGGTGGATAATAGCAGTGAGGTGAGGATAGACTGGACAAATTGTTTAAATGAGGAAATGACACGTTGGTGGATGGCTGACTTGCTTTCCCCGATCGCATTATGCATTTCAATCGAAGCCTCGACGTAAACATCCAAGAGTCTAAACCAGAGTGTTTCTACTTGATCGTTTTCCGAATCTTCCAATGCTTCTTCCATGTGAACAGACTCGTCCTCTTCTTCTCCGCCTGTGGAGCTTCCTTCCTTGCTCAGTTCAGGTAGACTGCCACTTTCATTGCTTAGTTCTAAATCATCATTCATGTGTGTAACCCGACTATTTCCTTCGCAAAGGCGGGTGCCGACACGCAGGACACCGTTCAAACCAATGAGACAGCTGTTGATGGTGGTTTCTTCTTCAAATCGCCATGGCACCGCATCTGATTGGTGTTGGTTTAAAAGCTCCAGAATGGTTGTATTCTTTTCTTTTGCAACATCAAGCATCTTTTCAAGAGCACCCTGTGTATCACCTTTACTCTCCATGATCCAAACAACGGCATCCATAACACCATACTCTTCACACCATACCTGCACTCTGTCCAAGTCGATATTTTGGTGTAGTTTTGTATTAAAGTAATTAAACACACCGGAAGGATCAAAACGGCACATGAGCTCAATATAGCGTTCCTGGATGGCTGCATCTACCTTGGGTACGGTAGGCTCAATCATTAAACCGGGTGTGAAATTCTCGGATGGCTCCGTTGATGAAGGCTCCAATAGACCACGCAAGTACGAAAACACACGTTTGTCGGTATGATGATCGTCATCGTCAAATTCCTTGTCCTCCTCTAAACGTTTAATCATATCTGCATGGTCCCCATGGAAGTAATGCTGGACAAGATGTGCTGCTTGCTGGCCATCCACCTCGACAAATTGGGAGATACGGATGGTGAAAACACGTTTAATCTCGTCCTTTTGACGTTCAGTCAAATCTGGATGGCTTAATAAGGTTTCGACACATTCAAACACCATATCGCGGCGTGCATCGTCTTTGAGATAGGTCTCTACTAATTTGCCATACCTTTTGTCTCGTCTATACACTTGTTCTAAAACTTGCCAAAATCCTGCTTCTTCATAAAGTCCAACAATATATTCTTCGTTGCTGGGTGTGTATACAGTTAATAAGTTTTGTACGGCTTGTTGACGGTCCTCACGGGTGTCTGGATCATGATCACTGGCTAGGCGGACAAGGACTTTGTGAAGTGTCTTGGGTGGCAAGAGAATGAATGTGGTATATTTATGTAGGTTGAGAGCTATAAACATGTAAAGTAAAATGACGTTTTCATTGGAGATGTAATCGTATGTAGCCGCAGTGTCATTAGTGGATACATTGATGTGCAGTGTTGGTCTAGTATTGGTGCTGAATGATTGGACAGTCGAGGCCGAAATGGATTGTTTTGGGCGCGGAGGGGGCAACCCAGTGCCTGTAAGACCGCCTCCCATCACATCCAAAAGCGTATTGACAATGATTTGACGAGAGATGACTTTGCCTGGTACCTCGTCTTCAAACTTTGAGCTCAGGATATCTTCACCTCCATTTAACCAAGGATCTTCAAAGGCAACCTCCAATGTGTTTAGCAACTTCTTTGTATTAAATCTCAACAACAATCGCAAATAAGGATAGGTAGGTTCCGACACGCCCTCTTCATCGTCGGCTGTCAAGATAAGCTTGCCACCAACAGGTGGCCACACCACACAGCGACCAGAAAACACAAATGAATACACGGCACTACGGATTTCGCTTGCTTCCTCGGATGAAGGAATAATAGCACCATCAGGGAACGAACGTCCAGTCAATATCAATTTAAGGTAATCAAAGAGCTTTTCGGCATTTTGTCTCGAGTTTTCGTTATCATTTCGAAGGACGGTGCGAATCACCTTCAACATTTCGACGACAGGGCTCACATAATCACCCATACTGGCATTCCACACATACATCATGGCTTCATATAAGCCGTCGCGGTGGCACATGCTCACAATCTGATCAATATCAAGTGAGCGTGGGTTGACATGCCAAATCACTTGCTCCAAAGAATCCAATAGACGCTTCTTGCTGTAGTGGTCCACCAAGTCTTTCATAATCTCGGGTGGGACGTCTGGAACACGATCCTCCACAATACAGGGCTCAAGCACCTCCAAAAATATACCTTTTACATCATTCTCTGCAAAGCGCTCATAAACTGTTTCAAAAAGGAACTCTAGCTTATCCATGCTCAAGCAAGCCTGCACACATCCTTGTGCCAGGTTTTGGAACAAGACAGTCTCACCACCCGATATATCGTTGATCATACCCGAATAAGTGCGATTGGCAGAAAAAGTATAATTCAAGGAGGCGGTTAAGAGGTCCATCAGCTTTTCACCAACAAGTGCTTTTCGTGCGCCTTCCTCCTCGGGTAAACCAATGACTGTCTGGATGCCAATCCCGTTGTAAAATGAAGTGGCCAGCTCGATACTTTCCAAAAAGTCGCCTGCCTGAACCAACGCCAGAATGCGATCAGCCCATGAAAGTAGTGTGCCCACATAGATTTGATTTAAGCCCAATAAAAATATCTTTCCTTTATATCCCTTGATCGATCCACCATAAGCCATCTCCACCGTCTTTAATATATGTGATGGTGTACTGGGAGGCTGGCTTGGGTTGGCCTGGACTAACTCCTTCAAAGGTGTGTTGAACCAATCATGATACACGAGTTGTTTTGTTCTAATACTTGTGTGGTGTGTCTGAGTCATTTTCTTGGGATCGAACAATATCATCTCCTCATTGGCCGTAAACAATACCAAAATCTATGTCGTTTTAATCATTTAAAAAACTGTGGGTGTATTTGATGGACTTATATTACCTGTCGATTGATCCACTGGATACCAACAATCGAATCACGACATTTCCATTCACCCATCTTGATAAACTGTAATTGAACCCCTTTTTTGTTTGAACTCTTTTTATCGGGCTGATTCTCAACACCAACGCGAAGTATAAACAAATGATTTCCCCATACAAAAGCCAACATTGGGTCTGTGGGAGGTAGACTGTCTTTGGCTATTTAAAAAAAGCGGTATAAATAAAACAGAAACTTCTTTTTACCATAACTATAATGTACGTTACCTTTGACAGATGTTTCTTGGCCCGTTTTAGTTACAGGTAACCAAGCCAGACAACCTGATAATCCTTCAATACTGGCTTTTGTATCATCGGCGTTATCTCTTGTGTCAGGTGACGTCTGTGCAGGCTTTGGTTTAAGGAATTTATACAGTGTCTGAGGCGATGGTTTTACACCAACAATGATCATCTTATAGGGTGTGAGTAGTGCAACCAGGCCAAAATTTTCTGCAGGATGGGGTATTTGACCAAGTGGCAGTGGCTGCATTGCAAACACAGTACTGGGTGTTCTTGGTTTGGGTAAAATCGTTGGAGAATTTTGTCTACTTTGCGCCTGAGCACGTTGGATTTCCGGGATTAAGGAGAGGTTCTGATAGCGTCCCAGTAAACGAGTGGTGCTTACACCGTGCATCATAATCACCTTTTTAAGCACGTGGTAGCAAGCCATGCCTTGGTCATCTCCAGACACGATGTCCGTTTTCTTGACACCCACAAAACCTACATGTAAAATGGCTGTTCCCTTTACGTGGCCCTCCATTCGGGATACCTGATACTGAGGTGTCATCAAGGCACCCACGACTTGGCTTGCCGAGATGGGTTTGATGGTTAATATGGGATTGGCTGGTTTTCGAATGTCCCAGACTACAATGTAGCCTTGTGAGTGGCCACAAGCTATTGTGGTGTGATCTGCTGAAACTGCCAATGACGTAACCGAGCCCAACTCAACAGCTATCAAACGATGGATATCAATATAAAATAATATATATATAAATGTCAAGAGTACGTACCACGTGTACTGTCACCGAGAATACACTTTAGATTCTGGGAATAATCATACACAAACACCAAACTACGTGTTGTACCAATGGCGATAACGCCACTGACCGTCATGACCGAAATCAAGCCACTTTCCTGCTTGATGGCGTCTGAATGAAGCTGATCCGATATTTTAACAAGTGGCGTCCATTTAAATGCCTCCCAAGGCTCCACTTCCTCTCTTGAAACAGTCCTTATCAAATTATCACCATCAATCACCAAATTGGGCGATTGATTGTAGTCAGACGATGGCCGAGAAAGACTGGAATCACCGGTAGAAGAGTCTAGGTGGTAGTTTGAGGCGATGGAGAGTTGGGATGCGATTCTTTTTGGTGAAGAGACGTACGATGGTGTCCCTGGTGATGTTTTTGACATGTCAGAAGCAGAATCCTAATGACAATTTAAATAAAGTTGAGTGTAAACAAATGGTGCATTGTTAGTAGATGAAAATACTTACAAAATGAACAGAGTCGCCCTCTAAAGAATCGGGAAAATCCTCTATATCCGAACTATCGGATTCATTCAAGATGTTCTCCAAACTTAAGTAATTTGCTAATGTAGATCACGATTAAAAAAAGGGACTACGATCTTGATGATTGATAAATACCTTTTTTAACAAACTCTTCATATAAGCCGATTTCTGCAGAAACATCCTCCAGTAAAGCAGAGACCTTTTGTTTTTTCTTTTCACCAATAGACGTAGTCACTTTCACAAGTGGACCACCGTTCAGGTGAATATAAAGATCGTCTCTTATCTTGTAGAGACCATCGAGACGGGTATGAATGAGTGTATCCGATACAACGGGTAATTCTAGTTCTGGAATACGTAGTGCATGAAATTTTTGCTCCAATAAAGTCAACGAAGCCACGCCATTGATAAGGCGAGTTTGATAAGGTACAGCATCCAGCACCTTAGACAAGGGATCAGGCTGTACTCTTTCAAATGGTTTGGGTGATTGAGGTAGATTAAATGACGCTTGTAATGGGGTATTAGGTCTAAACAAAAAGAAAAAACGGTTACTATGGAAACAGCTCCTTTGTCTTTTTCTTTTTCTTCTTTATCATTATTTCTTACATAGAGTAGTCTCCTTTTCCACTGGTTATGGAACTAATAGATTGAGATCGACGATGGTTCATGTAATCCTTCAAAGTAGCCAGGTACTTTGAAGCCAGAGCTCGATCCTCTAATGCAGCTCTTAAATCTTCAGGCAAATCTGCAGTGGCAGCATTGACATCAATGTCATGCTGAGGAAGAAAATCGTCTTCATCTTCTGACGATTCCTCCAGTACCTCTTTTAAAAGTGCATCATAATTGTTTCGAAATCGAAGGGTATTTGTGCTCTCGCTTGGCTGCATCACCGGAGCTGGCAGGGTTGACTTTTTACTGTGGTCACTGTTACTCATATGCTTTACAGTAAAGGTTCTATTATGTCTTTAGGTAATAATAATAATAATAATAGTGATAATAGTGATAATAGTAAATAAAAAATAATAATAATTTAAAGGGGAAAAAGGAGAAAGAAGGAAAAGAGCAAAAGTATAGTATAAAAAGAAGAAAAAAAAAGACTGTTAGGAGTTGCAAAAAAAAATGGGCCACTGCCAGGCAAAATAAACAAAGCTGTGTGCTTTCTGCAACGCGGGGCACCAAGCACATGATTTGAATCTTTTCATTGCCTTTTAAAGCAAGAAAGCTCGACCGGTGTTTTAATTTGTAATGTAATGATGAAACGATATCTTACTTCAAGTTGCAATGAATGAAGACTTGTTTTTATTATTGTTGGCTATTAAGAGTAGATATTATCTAGCAGCGCTTGAAATAAACGTTATAACTCAAAAACATATAGAAAGAACGAGTAAAGTAACAATGACATGGATTAGTAAAGTCAGTTATCCTAAAGCCGGTTGGTCATTTCAAAAAGAGGTATTGACAATACAAAGCAGAAATGAAAATAGCACTTTATTTTTATTTGAAAAGAAAAGAAAAACACCAAAAAGTGTAAATACATACCATCTTTCTATTCAAACTCATATCGATCTCCTTCATCTTCTTTGAATGACTGTTGTGACTGATCTCTCACGCTATTGATATTTACTCATGAGTAAATATTTCAACAACGTGGTGATATTACGAACGGGATCAATTTGATGGCCATTTAATCTTACATTTGTTATGAGAATCACCAAATAATACGCCTTTTTTTGTCTTTTCTCGCCTGAATGTAGCTTATGGATTATCCGTGCATTATTGGATCGAGCAAGATGGTGTCACCTACCAAGATCGATGTGCTTTAAATCAAAAGCCAATTTCAAACATCCGGTAAATTAAGAGTGGAAATACTGTAATCTTTATAAATAATACTTATATCAAGCTTATTTCTTTTTTCAACTTTAGATGAGAGCATCAAGAAAGTTTTTTAAGGTTTTCTACCCTTCGTCTTAATCTTTATATAAAGAATGCGAGCACAGGTAGCACTTGAAACCCCCTTCGGTGTATCATAGATACCTGGTTGTCAATACTAGCATTCCATCCTAGAAAATACCTATTGGTTTCGCTCAGAATAAGACAAGCAATAATGATTACAAAAAATCACAGTTCTTTTAAATAACCATTTTTGAATTCTTGCATTATTAAAGTCCTTTAGGTTGGACTCGTAGTCATTGTTGTATAATTTAAATCCAATATGCCTAACAATCTTACTCATCGTCTTCATTTCATCTTACTTTGGTTTCTCGATAAGTTATTCTAAAATGCAATGAATTAGTATCTTCTGATATGCATTATGCTTTATCTAGTATTAATTAAAGTATATAAAAACCCTGCGTTTTTATTCGAAAATACCAATGTACTTTAATCATATCGAATGCATACAAATAGAATTTGATGCATCCGAGCCATTTACCCAATAAGGTATCTCAAAAACCCTGTTTATTGGTTATACAAGCATTTCTACAGAACTGCGCTTGTGAAGGTTTGTTTTGATTTGTAAAATTCAAGTGTTTCAACTTTACAAAAATTGGTTCTTCCCCATGCAGCTTTACACATCCTATATTATATACTCCAGCTTTTTTTTTAAGGTAGCATTGCAGCAAGTGTACATTCATCTATACGGGACTAAGTGTGAAGCTAATTTTAACCTATCCATAGAAACAAGATGCCAGCTGTTTCCAAATATTGAATATGTTTTATTAGCAATAAAATTATTTTATTTAACGTCTTCCACGGCGAAAGATATTTGGCATTCTGCCGATTTGTCTCACTTTTCTGAAAGAGCATAGCGAATTTTTGCAAACTACAAAGTCTTGGTTCATGACCGTACCGTTGATGGAGGGTTGTGTGAATATATCGTTGTTGTCAGATTGGGCACGATACACACGTGTTTCTTGACATTGTCTACTTGTGTGGCTAATAAAGGGTCAGGTTCAAGAATAAGCGTAAATTATACAACAGATCCAAACCTACTTGATCAACCACAATATACTAATCATCCTTACATTGTCCATCCTATTATATTATGACTTACATTCTAAATAGGCAAACAGTTTCTTCATTGTTAACATGTTGCTGGTAAATAATAAATGACAATAGGATTGAGAGAACGGCAGCGACACAAGCAGACACGTTTTCACTACTTAGCAATAGTCAGTGTATGTCATATAAAAATATGTACCTTTTTTGAGTTAATAAAATTCATTGTAAAAGTTCCCAAACAATCCTAATGCTTTACACTAGCCATCAAAAACACCAGTTGTATATATATCAAAACTTATCAAAAAATCAAACAACACATGTAAAAACAAGATATTAGTTTAAGTATTGTGGTTTTATCATTCGCTCTGTCGCTCTTTTTTTACCTCAAATAATAATAATGTAAACTAGGTTGCTGTCAATCCCATACTTAAGCTTCAAATGATCATAATACTGGGTCACTGATTGCTATAAAATGAGCATACTTCCGATAGAGCATGTTGTTGACATTTACAAAAGAGGTAACTGTTCATTAATAGTAAGGAAAGAACGATGGTTTGATTATTACATCTATATTTATTTATCAAAAGAAAAAGTGGTTACGTTTTTCATTTTGATCATGCAAGGTAAATCATAAAAGACGGAGAAAATTGTTTTTATTTATATCTCTCTTTCTCTCTCTTTACCTCACTTTCTTCACAATATTCAACAAAAAACGCACTTGTTTACTCCCAGTGGGGGTGGTATCAGTTATCTCAAAATATAGTAAGATACATATAATAACATATAAACTGGTGCTTATACTTTTACTATTATTATTATCTATAGTTAGCTATCATTCTTCATGTTCTACTTGTATTATTTGTGGCAACAATCAAAATGAATCCATGAACGAAAATCAACAGGCCATCACTCCATCTGAGCTCATGTCACTTTGGCTCTTTTCAAAAAGGTAAGATCAATATCATGCTCATGTTATACCTTTATTTTTATTTTATTTTTGAACAGCGTCACTCTAATTAATATTTGTCGTGAATAATGTCGTACATGTAAAGATATCCTTTTCTTTTACTTTAAAAATCCTTTTTCTCGAAATTTTATTAATCAGCATGGACCTGGAAATCGACATTTCAACAGAAAACCTACGTGGTTCGTATAAGAAGCATACTGACCGAGAATACTGGGGCTTTTACTGGTTGAAAGGCCAAAAAAAAAATCAACGAAAGGGAAGAAAGCCACGTCGAAAGACTTATTAGAGAGGATCCATTCATCACCTACAAAAGTGCTTCTTTTTCACTTAGAAAAAGCCTTCCTTGTTGTCTCGCGAGTCACCCTTATCGCATGTGTTTAAAATCTTGGCTTTGGACCATATTTCGCTGCCCATAAGCCACGCTTATTGTAGAGGATGTTCTCTACAAAGATTGTATGTATTTCTTTGTCGAACAGTAAGTATTGAACAAAGAAATAAAAAATGGAATTATATTAACTGATATAATAGCTTATACCATTATTATACCCTGCATGTTAATAATGAGATCATTGCAGATATTTTCAAAACAGAAGATATCAAGGAAATGAAGGAGAATTGTGGCAAGACTGACCTCAAGAAGCCATTTCTTGAATCATTGGTATCTATACTGATGAACTTGCACGGAAAAGTAAGATGAAAATAGCTACTTTTCCCGATAATCTTTCTCAATCTCACACAACTTTTAGAGTGATTTTGACTCCATGACACAAGTATTTCAAAACTCGTTGCCCACCCTTAAAAGTAAACCCGAAGAATATTGGTGTCGGCAGAGCGTTATAGACTGTTTGACCCTTTTCCTTGAGCAGGAAAATGTCACCCCATTCACCATTAAACAGAGCCTCTTGACTAACAGGTATGGTTTTATCGAAAAAACCAAGCTGTTTACGAAAAATACCGCAGAGATGTATGCTTCCATGTTATATTTGTATTTTCAGATACTAATATTGCTTTTTCTTATATCGACTGTGGTTCTAAAGACATGCTTGAGCATCAGATTGCCAGTGAACATGCTGATTCCACCTTCCGCTCACTTTCATCTGAGTTGGGTTGTGTTGAAATTAATTTTGTTGGCCGTGGCTCAAAGGGTACAGATGAGCTACTTGAATCAGAAATCAAGACACCTAATATAATGAGAAACTTCTGCTCTCAAATCGTCAACCAGCACAATGTCTAACCTAAAGACATCAAGATTGTCTCCTTTGTAATTAGCGGTCTTTATTTAACAGAAGAAATTATGAAACTTACCAAAGGTTCAACAGCCCTGTTGTATACTTCTCCTCGCTTTAAGACGCCAGAGAACATTAAGGAATTCCCTCGTCTTCTTCCCATGTGCTTATCTTGGTTTATAACTGTTCACAAGTAATAGTGCAAACTGCTGATATACTTAAAGCCGCTGATTCTTCTGCAAATTTGGTTGCCAGCTACTTCTTTTCTTCTATATTTGTCTCTGATGGTGCTAATGTTTCTCACAAAAAGCGAAAGACCTCATTGTAAATACCCTGTGTACTTTGTGTTGTTTCGATTTTACCCTTTTTTTACTACTTATTTATCTCCCCTTGATTATATGATACCATCAGTTTACATATCTTGCATTCCCATTTCACATGTTATTTCAAACATGTTGTACCTATTTAACATCATCTACTATTTATATTTTTTATGAATGATTTATTAATCAATAAAAGCCAAATATTTCTCTTTGGTATACACCAATTGCTGGAGTAGAAATTCCAGCTTTTTTCATGCAATAATTTTCATTGATTAAAAGCTTAAATCGCGATCAATCTAGCATTCACCCGAAAAACATACATTTTATTCTTAATCAACCGCAAAAAGAGTGTATAATCTCCAAGATACTTGGCTGAGGTTTTTTAGAGGTTGTTAAGTCTACTATAAAGTCACAGCATGTAGAAAACATTCTAAAGAAGAACGATCATGTGAAAGTGGCTTATTGTTGTTATTTTTTTATGCGTAAATTTTTTTATCATTGATAAGTATTTTACTCTTTACTCAAATTGTTATTATTTAACTTTTTTTTTTGAATTTGTAAATCCACTTATATAAACTGATATTTGTACTCGTGATTATGTAGAGTCGTTCCCAAACAGAAGAGCACTGGTGTCCAGTGAATGTTCTAAACCATTTGTTGTTTTTCATTGACCAGGATATTGTCTCGCCCTTCCCAAAGAACAATATCTCCTGGATAACATGTATGGTTTTATTAAAAAAAAACAAGTAATTTATCAAAAACCACCACAGAGACGTATGTTTTCATTTTATACTTGTATTTTCAGATACTAATATTGTTTTTTTTTATAATGCTTCCAACTACAAAAAAAAAAAAAAAAAAAAAAAA
>VCJJ01001799.1:115834-157190 GCA_024139415.1 Backusella tarrabulga
AGAGGATAAATGATACAAGTGAATAAAAACAAGGTTATGATCGAAGAGCATGAAGTGAATGATGGTTAAAAATAAATCCGGTCTTGAAAAATGTCAGCAAGGTGCCAACCTCACACTTCTACTTTCACCCGCTAATAATCGCCGTGACTGAAATTCCATTTTCTATCTCTCTTCCTTTTCTTCTTCTTCTTCTTGTCTTTATCTTTACTCTTCTTTTTTTTCTTCTTCTTACGCCTTTATTCCTTTTGTTTTCTTTATTTTTTCCCTTGCAGCTTTTACTGTCGATTAAGCTAGACCGCTTACCTTTCTCGTTAGAGCATTTACTTGTTGTGTGATTAGCTTGATTCACATCATCTTTCTCGCTTGATACTTTTAGTTGAACTCCTTGACAACTGACAACTAATTTTAATCTTAGATTTTGATCCGATCGATCATCTCATTCGTTTGATGTATAAACAATGATGGTCAAACCGAAACAAGCTTATTATGGGTATGTCCTATCGCTGGCTTGTGTTTACATTGCTACAAATATATTTACCCTTCTTTATATTTTTCAAGTGTGCAATTAGCAGATGCTTTTCAGCAATACAAATCAGAAGAAAACACAGTTCAGAGTCGCTACCTTGGTGTATCGTCAATAAAGTTAGGCACTCATGTCTTTCCTTTTTGTATATTTTATGAGATCACAGACTCGGAAATTTCAATTGTGAATAGAGTGAAGAAAGTGAAACTCGAACAGGAATCGGATGAAGATGAAATACCCTTGAGTCCTATCGCTTTAGATTGCCCGGTCAAGACATTGCCGCCTAAGAAACGAAGAAAATATTTAGTGCAATGTGAGATCATTTTTTCTGTTGAAGAAGGTGCAACACCTTTTTCCAAAGATTTTACCTTTTATTCACTGCCTCAGAATGCAGTAACAGAGTGTTTGACCGAGACTGCTCCTTACAAGGTAGAGAATACCATTCATTACTTCCCCCTTTATATATTTATATATAAAAAAAACAAGTCCTCCTAAAAATACCATCTTTTTCTGTTTAGGTTCTCTTTTCTTTCTACCTCGGATCTTCTCGTCCGATTTGCTGTTGTGACTGTAACGCACAGTATCCAAATGAAGAGAATGGGTTTAAAACTACACTTGATGAATTCGCTGATGTTTGCAGTACAAGCTGCAAGCTAGCTCTTCCGTATCCATCAAAAAGCGAAGGACATGTACTCAACATGATCATATCCAGTGTATCGCACGAACTTCATGCAGCAATCAAGCAGAAAGTTCATGAATACGAAATGATGTGTCAAAACATGGTTGAACTTGTAAGTTTATTCTTTTTTGGAGTCAAGAGATATTTACAAAGTTTCCTAGATGAAACTTCATTCTGATAAAGTCGCTCATCATAAATCGGAGATGGTGTTCTTACCTGAAACGGTAATACTTCCAGTCAGCCAATCGGATGATGACTATCAGACATCCAAGAACAATGGTTGGAACAGTGAGGAGGAACGCACTTGGGACAAAGGTTCATATTTTAATAATAATATTATTATTATGCTTATCATTATTGACTTGTTCTCATTATGTATTTGTTTGTTTATTTACTTAGACGGAAATGAATCATCTTATGAAGAGCATATTAAACCAAAAAACTCACATAAAGCATCAAAGGCTAATAATTCATCCAATCAAGGTAAAAAATGCCTTTACTGTGGCTCAAAGTCAACACCCATGTGGCGACGTGGTCCACAAGGAGCAGGTACCTTATGTAACGCATGCGGTGTGAAGTGGAAACACGGAAAGATCCTTAATGGAAATGATAATGCTCATACTAAGCATGAAAATAAGAGAAGAAAATCAAGTACTTCAAGGCACACTGTAAGGAAAACAAATAGAAAAAGAAATTCTCATCAAGAAGGGCCTTCAGAAGACTGTTATAATAATGAACCCTTGTTCGCTGCTCCTGCTAAAAGAGAATCAGTAGATCAGCGTCCACCACTATGGGAAGGCCAAAGTACTTCTTCCTCTACTTCTGATTCATGTAGCCCTCTTGAGTCTTCGCCAACCTATACTCCTTCCTTTCCTTTACTGGAGCAAGACCGCTATAAGAGCCGAGAATTCTTAAGTGAATCGGAATCATTATCTGTGTATGTTGGAGAGGATGCAGTAGAAGCTGCTGCTGTTTTAGCACTTTTAAAAAGAAGCTAAATCTTGATCTTCACTCTCGTATTTCCTCTATCTCACATATTCCTTTCCTCCTTTCACTCTTAACACTGCTATTTTTTTTTATTATTATTCCTATTCTTATTTTGTAAATATTAGTCATTATTTCCTCTCTTCTTTACTCTAGTTATTATTTTTTTGTACTATCATATGAATTTTACATTAGTGTGATCGGATACAAGTTCCTGATTTATTTTGAACACGAATATCATTAAAATAACCCACATCATAACAGGTTCAATAAATACTACCAATTTTTTCCTCAAAGTATTCAGTGTTTGCGATTTATGAAATACTCACTCACTTGATGTCCAATCATTTGGTTCAGGAACACATTGGTATATTACAAAACCCAGGTTGATTGAAAGCATTAACTATAATAATCATGTTTTTGCTTATTAAGCGTGTTCATAACAAACGGAATGGGGGATTCCGCATGTTACAGCAACTACAAGTAAACGGATCTCTATTGTTGTATACTCTATAAGATAAGCATAAAGAGCCATTTCGCTTTTTCTTTTTTCTTTTTCTTTTTTCATATGCAGCTTAGAGCTAATCTGTTAAGTCGCTAAAATCAAGTTAATGTCTAATTACGTCATTTAATTTAAGTTTTGGTAATGTTATCATGCTAAGCTTTTGAAGCGTTTTTCAAAGACAAAAGTATAACTCGTATCAATCCATACAGAGGTTGTTTTCTTTTCTTTTTTTCAAGTTATTTTCTTTATTTACTGTGTACAAACGAATAAGAATGGATGGTATAACAGAAAAAAAAACGGTTTAAAAAATCATCCCGTTTTTTACAATGAAATGTTTTTTTTTTCTTTACAACTTGGGGTTTTCAGTGATGAAAGAAGAGCCCTTGACAATGTTACCCTTCAATTCAACAGTGGCGGCAGCGAACAACTTCTTTTCATAGTCGTTGATTTCACCAAGAGGAAGGATCTTCTCAACACCATTCTGACCAAGTTCAACGGGGACAGAGAAGTATTCAACGTCGTTACCAACAGCGTTCTTGACAGATTCGGCACCGGTCTTATCGGCATCCAAGTGGACGTAGGTGCATTCAACAATGCCGGCCTTGTTGTTGGCAACAGCATCGACGATGTTCAAGGCGAAACGAGCACCGGCGAAAGCCATGGAAAGAGTGGCGGAACCAGCACCATCTTTAGCCTTGACAACTTCATCACCACCGAATTGGATACGGTTGGTAACTTGTTCAATTTGTTCCTGGCTCAACTTCTCAGTACCGGGTACCTGAGACAACAAGGGCAAGATAGTAACACCACTAAATGTTTATTTGTTTAGAAGAAAAATAGAGTAAAATTTTTGAATTGTATTTACCTGTGGCCACCAACAACGGGGACACGGAGGGTGCTAGGGTTACCGCCAATAAGTTCAGAAACGAAGGTGGAAGCACGGACGATATCAAGGGTGGTCACACCAAAGATTCTAAAATAGCCAAAAAAGTCAGCATTTAATTGAACGTTCAACACCACTCTCCAAAGAACTTTATTTTTTTTTCCACACCCAATTCTCACACGAATTTGTCTTACCTGCGGGGATCGTAAACATTAAATTGCTTGAAAACCTCAGCAACAATGGGAACAGTGGAGTTGACGGGGTTGGAGATGATGCACATGTAGGCCTTGGGGGCGAACTTGGCAGCAGCAACAGCAAGGTCACGAACAATACCAGCGTTGATCTTGAAGAGATCATCGCGAGTCATACCAGGCTTTCTGGGGACACCAGCAGGAATAACGACTACATCGGGACAAGAAAAAAGAGGGGGAAAGAAAATATGTTTGAGACAAAAGAACTCACACACGCACACGCACAAACAAAAGATGAATATTTTCAAACTTACCAACAGCGGAATCCTTGATAGCTTCCTCAAGTTGAGCAGCACCAACATGACCAGTAACCTTGGACTTGGTGTTAATATGGCTAAAAAAAGAAAAGACACGAAAAGGTGTAAATAAATTTTATCATTGATAAGCATCAGTGATTTCTTATCTATCTAACCTAAGATCAGCAGCAACACCAGGAGTGTTGACAATATCGTAGAGAGACAAGTGAGTGATGTTTTCGGATTGCTTCAAGAGCAAAGAGAGAGGCTGACCAATACCACCAGCAGCACCGCAAACAGTAACCTTAACCATATTTAATTATTTGTTGTTTTTTAAAAGAAGAAGAAAAAAGTTGAAAGAGAGGAAACGAAAAGAAAAACGGTTCTCTTTTAAAAAGTTTTCTGATAAAAGGGGGATACCAGACAAAGTCATGATTGAAACTCAGATTTAAAGACTGAACGAATGACCGCAAAACTCTCACATGAAGTCGACCTACGATATTATTTACAGAGAAATTGCTTCGAACGCTAATACGCATGTGAATTTGAGTTTGATTTTAAAGACCATCATTCTACCTCAATCCATTTCGACCCTCTTATCTTTCTTTATGGCTATGAATACATAACAAAAAACTAATTTATTTATTCAACATAGGCGATGATTTATCCGAACAAATAAAAGAAAGTAAAATTACCCGAAAGTTTATATTTATTTATTTATTTATTTGAAAAAAAAGGCTGCAAAGCGTTTTTACTTTTTTTTTACTTTTGTGTGTTGACATTTACCCCACATTTACAAATTGCATTGATCTACTCTTCCTTTTACATTTGTCTCCGCAATTCGCCTTGATTCGGCTCACCTTTAACTGACATCACCCATTTAAAGGACCGAGTTTTTCGTGTGAATTAGTAAAATTGCCTATTTTGGGATATCCATAGTTATAAAAGCTTTTTTGTTTTGCATTCGTGTGGTTCGAGACTAAGTTTCAGGTTCAAAATAACAAATATAGATGCCTTTCCACATAAATATTTATATCTTAGTCCTGTTCATGTATAGTTTATGGAGGAATACTTGGAATCGTATGGAGCTAATTGCCAAACACTATAAAACTCAACCACTAGTTCCATTTAAATGGGCCATTTATAGACCAAGTTTGCTAGTATTTAGCTGGACAGTACTTTTGGTTTAAAGAAAAAATTCATGCGATCCTGAATAATATTCTTTTGAATCCTTTTTGGTTTCTGATTCAATTATACCTGGCGATATTTTTATACAGACTGCATACAAAGACACCCAAAGTGATTCGTATATTCTGTCTCTATATTTTTCGCATATTATTAAAAATGGCATTCTCTTCTTTAGAGTTATCGGATTTGAAAAAATGACTAAAGTTTAATACAACATAATGGTATGTGGTACTTATTCATTTACTCTCATTGGCTAATATTTTTTTAAAAAAGGGCACCAATGTCAACAATAAAACAGTGCAGATGTAACACTCGTATATAGTTATATCTTTTTATTAACATCGTACCTCAACTTTCTTTTTGTTGACCTTTATATCGAAAAGAAAGAGGTGTATGAGCAATACAATTGACTTGGTAACTGACACCCATAATTCATGCTACATTCTATGTTTATAAGAAATAAGCTTTGGATAAATGATTATCATTAAACAAATGGTTTCCGGAAATGGATATACATATGGTATTTTCAAAAGAAAAAATACCGAATGCTACTAGCAACCTCATTTGTTCCAGCTTATTACATATCCCAGACCTCAGGTTCTGTTCCGAGGCTTCCATGTGTCAATTTCTAAGCAAAAATATTAAATTTACTTTAATAAGAAACTCTGGACATGGTGCAGACGTCATGTCCTTACTACGAAAAAAGTATATCGAATCTACAGGAGGCTATTATCGGAAGCACCAAATTATATTTTGTGAGGAATTTGATCCCATTTGCCACTCCACTACTTTCAAAAACGACAGATCCGATTGTTACACGGCTATTGGAAACCATTAAAATTGTAAAAAAAAGTGTAGGCACACCGGAGGAAATTGGATCGTTACATTCCCTCTTTCCAATTGATTAAAAAAAGTTCCCAAAGAAAAAGTGTACCTAAATGTTTTATTGATAAGGAAAGCAACATTTCGTTAGGTGATATTGGCTTAATCTGCTTTTAAGCTATTATCTATACAGCACGCACCATTATTTCGACTTAATGATAATATATTAGATATACATTATATACATTATATAAGTAATTCTAGCTAGACTTTCATTATACAGAATAAAATGACTTCAAAGCCTTCAAAAACCTCAAAGGAAATGACAAATTTTTTTTCACAAAAAATAGTAAAATAGAGTTTCACTCGACAATCATATGAAGATGACCCTCCGATTGTTGTAACACAATATAATTTGTAGAAGTGTTGACTGAAATCAACAATACTTCTCTTAATTTTTTTTTTAAAAAAAACAGTATATATAATAATGAATAGCTGCTTGTTTGGATCATTTCTTATATATTTCTTTTTTTTTCCTTTAAAAAGCAGACCATATTTTTTTCATATATTTTGGATGTGAAATTTGAATGAACTTGGTGAACAACGTCATTTTCTTTTTTAATGGCAAACGTAAACTGTGTAGAAGATTGTGGAGAGGATATGTGCATTCAAATAAAAAAAAACTGACTACAAAAATTAACTTTTATATCACCTTTTTAAATTTTATTAATGGCGGCGTATGTATTGGATTCTAGCTGGAGAGAGTTTGAAAGAGAACGCTGGAAAGGACACTGAAAATCTTGGTATTCTGTCAGTTGAATTGATTAGCTATAGTGGTAGTAGAGACGAAAGCTGTAAATATATGATTGCCAAGTGATAGAACAGTTTTTGAATAAAGGGGCGTATCGAAAGTTCCAAAAATGGAGTCCGCGACAATTGGGATAGAGTGGGAGAGTAAGCAAAACGAAAATTTGAGGCTACTATCACCACTAAACAGATACTGTCAACCTTCATCATTTTTCAAGCAAATTTTTAAGAACTTGTGATGAATATTTTGCATCTCATCCTAATTCAATTCATTATTACTAAAAGAAGCCACATACTCCTTTATAACCACATTTGCACATAAATACCCATTGATGAAGCTGTATTGAAACTTTCGCTATCTTTGATCGCATTAAATAAATATATTTAGCCCTCTAAAGGTTTATATTAATTTATTATATCACTTTATTTTATGACACAACTAACCAAAAGAGGTAGAAATCATAGTCGACCTTACCATTGTTTTGGTAGAAACAGGATTCCTTGTGCTTTATATTATTTTATATTCAAAGAACTTGACCATAAAGGGCAATAGTAAGCTATTGAAAATAATAATAATATTAAAAAAGTAATTATACTTATTAGTGTATATCCTAGATCATTAAAACCATATTCTGAGATAACTGGTGCCATTTTAACTGAGAGCACATTTATAACTATGAACGTATGCTTGTTCCCGAAGTTCGAAAATTTACTTAATTGTATCAAAATTGGCTTTAGCATTGCTATTCATTTCTTAAAGATATTGAAGGAATTCATACAATCAAGAAAGAGTAGTTCATATTTACAATTTTAAATTCAAGGCTTATTAGCAAAAGTAACAGTTCTATGTAGACCAAAGTCTTTTGGGATTTATTTTGATCAGCAGAGTCCGAATTTTTGATTATAACACAATAGATTAAGGTATTCTTTTTTAACTTCTCATGTATCATTATTTGAAATAGATATAGAATATATCGTATTCTTTAAGTAAAAAAGATGATTACTATAGGACTATTTTTGCTGCTTTCTACCAAAAAAGACCATGGTCAAAAAGGGAAAGCTGATGGAAGACTTTTTTGATTTCAATGTTTGTTGTTTTGAAATATTCATCAGCTGTTTCCTGATCTGATTACATTAACATCTAATTAATCTTTTTGTTGTAAATCACCCTTTTATAGTGTCAAGTGGTGGGCTCCTTGTAACAATTTATCTAGATCTGTGAATGTGTTTGTAAATTATTATTCTAATTGCGATTGGTCAAGTTTTGATAAAGATATAAATATTCAAGATGCATCTGGCTAGATTGCACAAGTTTTTTCCATGTAGCCATCACATGGGATCATGTAGAGAATTCCAGTAGAATTGGCCCTTTCTAAGAACTTTGATTCATCGAGGGTTTTCATCTCTGTAGCATCATTACGTAAATATATATTTGCTAATTCAATTTCATGTTGAAAGCAGTTGGTGATGCGTGGTCTGAAAATCAAAAGGTAGACTATGATTTTTTTAGCATTGCACATAAAATATGTGTTATATTACTTTAAAATAATGTCACTTCCAATGATTTTAACACAACTCATCTTCATTCTAAATAAGAATATAGTTGTAAAAAGAATTGTTCTGTTAATTTTAAGTGGGAATAGACTTTTAATTGAATAGTGCAATCAGCTGAGATTTAAAAAATATGCCAAGTGAAGATAACGACCATATGTATGTGTTTTAAGTGAATATAAAGGCAATGGAAGTGTAATATCAGCCAGTTCCATATACAATAAATAATTCGTGGTTTTACAAGAGAAGAGAAATTAAAGATGATACCATAAGAGCATACACAATTCACTTTGAAATTATAACCACTTTTATTCGCTGTGTCTTAATTCATCCGTTGACAGCATTAAAAGACTCAATACAGAATATTCCTTTTGTGTATGTGTGTGTGTGTGTTTTTATATATATTTATAACCACATCTATGATGATGTACCTAATTGTATACATTGAGTATATAGTATAAAATGGTAAATCATGGCTATCCATCTGCTGATTCAAATGCTGGAAATAATTTCAGCAGTCAAAAATTTAAGCTCCAAGACAACAAAAATTTGTATGAATTAGAGTCATAATATCACAGCCGGTCCAATCAAAGTCGATCCCTGATTAACACTGTATTAAAATCTTATCAAAAAAAGGTCTACAGTTCTTTTTTTTTTTAATTCTCATCTTCTTTTTTTTAAAAAAAAATTATTATTATGGCATCAATCCCCACCTTACCTTTAGAGATTATAGAACTGATAGCCATCAATACTCCCATACAAGACCTCTTAAATGTGCTACTAGTTTCTAGATCATGGTATCATGCATTTCAAGCCTTCCTCTACAAAGATATTCTCTTGGACAATTTTGAAAGATGTAACTCTACACTAGCATCGTTTATTACTCATCATCTTCCAGGCTATCTTACACAGTCTCTAAAGCTCAAGGATATAAAACTCTCAACAGATGAATTGGACAGTCTAATGAACATTTTCCCCGATATTGATACATTATTTATGGACTGGATGCTTTGGGGAAATTTGGCTCTGGAAGATTACACTGATTCTAAAGCACCGATATCCTTTATACATCCATCTCATGGTCTCCACCCTACGATCGAATCATTCTTCAAATATTACGGAACCAACAAGCTTAGACATTTAAACATAAACATGTTAAATATGGAGTCGATAGATTTATGGACTATATTGTCACTAGTTCCACGACTTAGAACATTGGTGCTCCATAATATGAACCATGAACACATAGTGACAATGGGATATCTGGAAACTCTACATGAAATATGTCCTCATTTGAAAACCTTATCTCTTAAATGTGCTAGAGCAGACCCGAGTCCAGAACTACTACCACAGTTTGAAGACAGTGGACCAATCGTTATCTCACCCACAAAGATTGAAAACTTTTCGATTTCTTCAAGAGTCGGTGCGTCAAGATGGGCACTCTGGTTACCTTATTTTTCGGTAAAATATCCACATTTAAGACATGTTGCGTTTAGACACTCGGGTTTGGGAAAAGATGGGGCTGAAGTAGATATACCAGAGAGTCTATTTGCTCTATTCGCACAAGGTTGCCGGGGATTAAAAACCATCAAGTGGAGTAACATTAGTATACAGCAAGATCAGCATGATGGGCTTTTCCATCAAGGTTTTCAGTATTTAGAGGGAGTGGAGGCTTTCGAAAATTTCAATATTCCTGATTCAATTATCCATTCGCCAGTTTCTCAAATTGGCAGTATCATATCTACCCTTATAACATCGCTTACTATCGGACAGCCGCCAGTAAATGTATCTACGACTCAGGTCATGAAGGCTATTGGTCACTGTGAAAAATTAACAACCCTAACAATTCAAGAATGCTTTGTAGATCCAGATATTGGCTTTGGTATCGATGACATATTGTATAATTGCAAAGGACTAAAAACATTATATATCAAGGATACTCATATATTTAAAATCGGATCTGGATTTTCCTTGAAAAGCCACCCACTCAAAAAATTAAATTTCAAGCGATCATCGTTTACTAATGATGTATTTCCGTATTTGTCTTCAAGCTGCCCTCAATTAGAACATGTTGATTTACTAGGATGCTTCCAGACTGATCGCCGTGATCAATTGTTCATTTATTTACCACACCAAAACCTCAAATCGCTCCAAATCCAAGGTCTTCGCACTAGAAATTACTACGCTGGTTGTCGTATACGCTTCTTTGCTCTTACTAAATTATATGGGCAACAAATATCCGAGTCGCATTCAAATGATATTTGTTTTGACCCCAGCTTCAATTCATACTGGTACTATATGAGTCAATATGATGTTCGCTACCATCCGGTTGGACGAAAACTCTCATTTCAAAAATTCCGAAATATGGAGTACGCTAGTGCTTTCAACAGATTGGACAGCTGGGATATCAAAGGATTACAGGCACTCGTGACGAATAAAACCTTAAAAGGATGGGATATTGAAGCAGCCAAGCGTAATCTTAATACACCCCGCACTATTTCACTTGTATCAAATGATACCTGGGTTCCTGAAAATATTTATTATAGTGGATTTGTAAACATAGTTGTAGATTCAGTTGAAGTATTGTCTATTAATAAAAAAACAATTTAAGTTGTACTAAATGTAAAACATAAAACTCCAATATATTCTTTTTCTATTTCAGAAACTCTTCTCCTGTTCATTGGTCTTTTTAATGCGTATATTACATAAAACACTAAATTAGAAGAGCCCTAATGATTGGTTCAAAACTGATAAGTCGGTGTTTAAATATATTTTTTCTCTAGTACGTTCAGGATTATTAATCTTCCTTCACTATTGAAAATGTAATAAGGTACAAAACAAAACAAAAAAAGAAACAAAGAAAATATTGGTACCTATATTCAAATAAGATTAAAGACATATTTTTGGTAACGAACATTCTAAATGGAGAATTCATTAGATATGATGCAAATGGACTTGTTATTTTTTAGTAGCCGTTTAACATTGAGGCTGTTGAACTTAAATTGGCCAACCTTTTCTTTCAAAACCTTTTTTTTTCTCACTCTTTATTAAGCTATTTTTGTTGTATTTCTTCTTAATATTCACTTCACACTTTATTTAAAATAGTATATTAAGCATTTACATATGTCTTTTTTACCCCTGCTACCTTTTGAAATTATCGAAGAAGTAGATCAGTATATTTCCCACCAAGACAGATATGAACTTATAAAAGTAAACCGCACCTGGTACAACACCTTCCTTAGACTCTTATACCGCACAATTACGATAGAGTCCCATAACCAATACAAGCAAATAACAAAGCGCTTTCAAGATACCCAATTTTCGGATATACCTTTAGGATACTATGTTCAAGGTCTTAATATTTTACTTGATGAACTAACTCAAGGGGAACTCAGCTCAATACAGGAACAGTGTCCGTTCGTTCAAGCCGTGCATGTTGATTGGCGGATTTGGAATTACATTGCTTTTATCGAAGACATTAATCAACAACCACCACGAAATTATTGCCCTCGTCCAGCTTTGCCCAGTAAATCATTTGACTTTATATCATACTATGGTGCCTCGAAACTTTCTTCGTTAACGCTAGATGTCTATAATATTCAGAATATCGATTGTAGAACCATTTTACAGGAAACACCCAATCTAAGGAGATTATCACTTTTGGGATTAAACCAACAGACTCAAATATCAATCAGTTTTGTTGAATCAATCCACAATATCTGTCTCTACCTTGAATCACTTTCACTAGAAGGCTATATCGCTGATGCTTATCCAGCACAGGGTATTTTTCAAGTCGGTGAACAGCAAGAAGCTCAAGAACAGATTAACTATCCTATCGTTCCTGTCAAGAGAATGAAATCGTTTAAGCTTCATTGTCAGTATGGTGCTGATAGATACCAAGACTGGTTACCCTATTTTGGCTTAAAGTACCCACAGCTTGTGTCATTCGACTTTAACCATTCTGGAAGCGGTAAAGATATCATTGAGCAGTGCCCAGTAGAAGTATACAGCCAGTTTCTATCTCGGTGTCCCTTACTCACATATGTCCGCTGGAATAATACCGCACCAGATTTTCGATTTTTTCAACAATTGGATCATCAAATGCCAGTCATGCCAGTTCGAATAAAGCAACTTGAAGTTTACGATAACTTTCTCATCCCTTCCTTATTGACCACTGCTCTTTTTGAAAGCCAAAACAATATCTTGAGTCATGTTACCCACCTTACCATTGGTCCAGTTCCACGCGATATGGTACCCCACCAATTGATCAAGCAAATTTCAAAAGCCTGCCCAGAATTACGACATCTTTGTCTAAAAGAACCCCACTGTAACCTTGCTAATCCCTTTAAAATCGACAATATTTTAGATCGATGCCGTAATTTGTTGTCACTCAAACTTGATCATATTGTTCTTCGTGTCTCGTTTGATCGAAAGGTTCCTGAAGTCCATGATAATCATCCTCTAAAGAGTCTTGAAATGAATCATTGTTCATCCTTTGATGGTGTTCTTAGCCATATCTCACCTCGTTGTCCTCAACTTGAAGAGCTGTCCTTGTTTGCCTATACTCAACGTGATCGTAGATATAAAGTACAAGTACACATGCCCTACCAAAGATTCCGTAAGGTTCAGATCCATGGTCTTCGCACTGAGAACTATGATGTGGAGAGACGCATTCGATTCTTTTCTGTCAAGGCTGAAAATATTTCTACATGGTACTATATGACCAAATTTGATGTCAGAAACCACAGTATAGGGAGAGACTGTACTTATAGATGCATGGAGATGGCGCAGGAAATCACGGACTTGAAACCATCAGAAGTGGCCTTGATGAATCAACTATTAGAGCGACCAATTCCTTGGATTGAGATGGAAACGCATAAACGTGAATTCTTGGAACGAGAAAATTCTACTGTTGTCCACGACTGGCATCCAAAAGATATTTATGACGCTGGCCATGTTGAGTTAGTCTGTCAATCAGTGGTACGCTTGTACATCAACAAAAAGCTAATATAAAATGATATTCTTCTACTAAAATAATGTACATAAAGTTAACAATGTATTCCTTATAATATTTTCTTATTCCAAATGCTTTCAATTAATATAAATAAATAAATGAACAATTTTTTAATTTAAACTTATTTAAACTGTTTATATCAAGGCACATCAAATAGGTACACTTACTTTTTGTTTTGAAATATAGTACATTAGTTATGATGGGATATAGCTTTTTTCCGTTTAGCGTTGTTTCCCGGGTAAGAATATCTTACGCTTTATTTTGGAGAGTATACTATCGTATAAATGTTGCCATATCGAGCGACTATTTATACGAGACACCTTGAAAGCATTATAAGCATGCTGTAAGCATATATTCTCAATGCAAAAAAATGGATGGTTTTTGTTCGAAATAAATGTCAAACTTGTTTAATGATGTGAGAAACTGATTATAAAGTTCAGTGCAGTGTTTCTATTCATCTTATGAATGATATAATATCAAAACCTTCAAAACTTATATCCTGATTACTAAAATATAAATGAAACAGTGTTAGATTGGCAGTATTAATGATTGAAGAATGCTTGTAGTATCGAACGGAAAAGTAGCCTCGTCAGGCCAGATATTGCAATGACCATGGTCGACACCTTATCTCTTGATTGAATCGCTCTTCCTTCCGTGAAACCCACACATTCTGGATCAATGTATTCCATTGCTCCGTTACATTCGTTCAGGAGTACTCTGTCTTTTGTTTTCAGTCATTGTTTTGGATGTATAATAGGACCAAAGTAATAGACACAAGTTTAGGAGGTCTTGTATTCATTCCTGATCGCAACAACGGTGTAGTTCCTGTGGATCTTACGTTTCCCTTTCCTTCCATATCTAAACCCACGATCACCCAAATTCTTGAATAAATTTTCGCTAGGTGGAGCACAGAGTATCTCTGCATTTTGAGTTCCACAGGTAGATACTATTTTCCATCAAGTCCATTTTTTTAGAATAGTAAAGTTCCTGAGGATATATTTTGACTTTTTTTTCTATGTAGTTTGCAATCACTCCTATGTTTGGTTATGACTCCTTGCTTAGTTTGGCTTTGAATATGTCAGGTATAAGAAGAAATGTATCTGTACATTCATCATATGGCTTCATGATTTCTTCAGGTGGAGTTAAGCGGTTATAAAGTTACAAATGATACTTGTAGCAATCAAAAGACATTGGAATTGTTTCTGTCACGGTGACGAGGTCATTGTCTGTTCCACAAGAGGTGAACTTATCTAAAGTATCCTTTGACTTGTCAACTTGCACGTTTTTAGCTTTTTCCAAAGCATGACTTCGAATCGCTCCGTCGGTTTTGTGCAGTCGTGCCGAGGTACCAGTTGATAGGTTTGATGACTTCCTCGAGTTTTTAGCCTTAAATAAAAGGTATCTTTCATGACTCATTGAGAAATCTTTTGATTTGATAATAGGTGCTGGATTTGTAGTATTCTTTTCACATTCTTCACATCCTCAGTTTTTTCATATGTGACACTGTTGGCTTCCTCTCTTCCACAAGCTTTAATTTACTCCTACTTGAGTGCTTTTATCGCGCCACCAAAATCCTGATCTTTCATCGCCAAGTTATACCGCGTCAAGTCTTTTAGTTCTTTGTCAATTTCTTTTTTCTTTTCTGCCGTTTTCTTCAGTAGTTCATCATCCGTCTTTTTATGTAGTTCAGTGATGGTCTCCCATGGTATATCATCTATGGACTGGTTCCATTTCGCCTTTTTTGACCTTGTTGACTTGTACCAGGTTTATCTCCAGTGATTTGTGCTACCTTGAGTCCCGGCAATACCGTCAAGTAGTGTGCGAATTTGAGCTTTCGTGATTCAGATCGAACAACTGACAAAATATGCATCTTTTCGTCGATCCTGATCCAATGACATAACCACCAAAGTGAAGCAATGGGGTTATCTTTTGAAAAGGAGAATTATCAGGTCATTTGTATCAGTATCTATAATGAATATGGAGATCTTCATAGTGAGCATTAATGGGTATATTAGAACTCCATAATCTCCCATGTAATCCGTCGTTTTATGTGTAATACTACTGAAAGAAATCATTATTGTCTGCCGTTCGCCATAATTATCTGAATCATCTTGCGTTTGAATTGTTGATTACAATAATTCTGAAAATTGCGACGAGATTTCAGTTTCTAATATGACAACAGTACTTTCCATTTCATTTATGTCGATAAAGCCACTTAAAAAAAATCCTGCGAAAAACCTGGGCAACCAGCTTAATGAATCATTCGTATAACATTTTCAAGCATGATGGTCTAAGATAGGAATGTTGTCAACTCATCACCACATCGCTAACTTGAGATGAAGTAGTTGAAAATATATCCATGTCACGCACTGGAGATTCTAGACTACCTCTTGAGCTAGACTCTTGAGAGGAATGTTGAAGTGAACTTGAGATTATCAGAGCATACTTGATGGAGTCGAAGTTTGCTTCAATGTAGTTGATATACTTGTCGATATTTTTACGGGAGGGGCCTCAGAAGAATAAAAAAACTTGCTAGATTTTTCTTTGGTACATTGAGCAATTTATTCAGCTCTGGGGAAAAGGGCTGGTAAACTTGTACTTGCTAAAGTCTTGTTTTGAGTTCAACTAACTTTTTTTTTTACCAAATATTTTCACGCTGTTGCACCTGACACATAAAATGGGTTTTGCGCAAAATACTTTTCTCACCTTTTAATTTTATTATTCCATTTTACTTGTTTGCAATACATTTATACTTATTTTTGGATATCGCTACATGCACTACACTTTTCACTGCAAATTCAATTAGAATGACGTCAGTATATTAAGAGATGTGAATTTAACCAAATTCGAAGAGATTTATAATAAGGTAATATATCTTATTATTATGCTGCCAACTATCTAAGATATTAACAAATGAATATTGTAGTCAGAATATGTTAAATAACTTGAAGTTGTGACCATAAAAGACAAACGAGCAGTCCTTCCACCAATAGCGATCGAGAATGTCACTCCCAAAGGCCAAAAGGAGAAGAAAGGCACTTAATGTATCAGATCTTGTTGCACTCGGTTTAAAAGATAAGTTTTTACGATTTGCTAAAGAATCGTAAGTGAATAATTTAATGTTCCATAATTATATATCTCTTATTTTTGTTATATTTTTAGCAAAGATAAACACAACATCCTAGATCTTATCGATGGTGGAAAAGGTATAATCCCTGCAAGATTTAATAATATATTGGAGTCATGTAAAAGAAAACTGAGTCTGAACATCACACATGCGACAACAAACCAAAAGATCAAGATATTACGGCAAGTTGCCAACGTGAATAGCTCCGATGATTTGGATTATATTATAAAGCAATTATATTCGCTGTGTATTTTCCTCTTTTCTGTTTTTAATAAAAAAAAGCGAATCTCGTTTGTGTGGTATCAAGTTAATGCTTTGTTGAAATTAAATCTTTGACTTGCAAAAACGAGCTTTGCGGACGGTGCCAGAGTTGACAAATGTGTACTCCCTACAGCATGGTTATACCAATTTAATGATAAGGAAACCAATCCAACCAATAATACGCATTCATCTTCCTACTTCTCCACACTGACTGTTTTAATGTATATAAATCATCCATTTTCTTTTATTTCACTGGATTTTTACGAATTGAAAGTTAAATTTTCAGTTTGTCACTTGTTAGTTCATGCCATTAGTCAGGTTTTTGGTTCATTTCATTATTATTCAATGGCTATGAATATTTATGGACATGTTCCTTGCTGATAAAGTGTGGTATTGTTAGAAGCAATCCTTAAGTTTAATTTGGAGAAGGTGGCTCCGTCGTGGCATTTTAGAACATCTTGGGACTTCAAATGCATATAAAAAGTTTCGATACCAATTGGATAAATCTATACAAGAAACACAAGAATTTAGACAATACTTATGATCCAAATGTTCAAGCAGAGCACAATGACCTCCATTTATGTATTCCATTATTGTTCCGATTTTTATCTAGTATTAAAGACCAGCCGCATCTTTTTTGATGATCAAGTCGATTCATCTGAATGAGATTTTGAGGTATATTATCACAGAACGTTTGTTCCATGGTATGGGTCAGCGTTTGAAGTGAGACGGCACCTATCTTACAGACTTATCTTACTGTACATGGTATGGTGAGCTGTCTAGCACTTTCGTTCTCTAGTAGACAGTTATTTGCAGTTCGGTCTTTTCAAGTATTTTCGACGTGACAAGGTTCTTCTACAAGAAAAAAGTTGCATATTTTGGTAGCTTCGGACTTGGATCCTATGAGCTAATGCATATTTATGAATTTCATAATGCGATTTTATTGAATCATAGCACATATATTTAAAGTTTGAGGCTGCATGCTGATCTCTTTAAACTGATATTGGTTTCATCTTCTAATATTCTTGTTTGTGCTATGCTATACCATTCATTAAATCCCTATTTTAAAGAAAATAATTCCTCCACGTTATTGAAGGAAATGGCTAGTATAAAACCCATGTTATTCTAAAGCAAGGTATTCTAAAAAGTAATCGATTCTCGAACCAAGCGTATTTCAAAACAGCTAACATGAAGGGATATGTATTCTACTATTTAATAATATTTTATTAAATATGTGGAAACGCAATATCACTGTTGATATCAGCATGAAGTCTCGATAAAAGTTCTTAGAATCCTAAAGGTATTTTTTTATGAAGGATGTACTTCAGGTTATACTTTTTATTTGATAAATAAAAAGATCTAAGAACCCCAATTTATAACTAAATATAGATGCCAAAAAAGGTTGGGAAAGTAACAGTTTTTTTATGAAGGGGTCTTCCTGTGATATAACTGTTATGCACAAACACACATCAGCTGACTTAAATTAAAAGTCACATTCTGATAAAGCATCTCATCCTTAAGCTTTTGAGACATGATAATGCAATTATGAAAAAGTGAAAAAAAAAACTTTTTTTTAGTTTTATTTCCTTTTTTTAAAAGCCATATTTAAACATTTTCATCCTTAATGCATCCAAAAGAACAAAAGATAGAAATCAAAGATGACGATGAATATACAGACTTTTCAGTATCGAATCGGTGGATGTGGGTGCGTCGCTTTATTTGCTTCATCATCATGATCACGCTCGCAGTTCATGTATTTCGTCCGCATTGCATAAAAAATAGCGGGAAAATACATACTGTCCTTCAAACGGGATTTCCACCACTTGAGAATGTGACAGGGATGATTATCCAGCCTCATCATGCTGTTGCTGTTGCGTTTTCTCCCAAACCCACAAGAGCATGGCGAGAAAGTTGGTGGGACCGACTTTTCCCTCACCGTCACGTTCATTTGGAAACTGTTCAGCTCCCTGTTCTTACTCTAGACTCAGATCAAGTGCAGACCACACTGTCAATTTGTACGACACAAAAAACGATTTTCAAAAACCGCATTGCCTCTCCTGATCTCACTCGTTGTGTTGATACCACTCATATTTCATTAAACAAAGACGATATGGATAGTCCCTTTGGTGTGATTGAATGGGTACCTGAATCTGTCATTATTTTGAGGAAGTCAACCCAATATTGGCTGGTAGTTCAGGCGCCTACTGAAGCTTTCGGCTGGGTGTTTGCGGAGAACGGGATGAGTCCTTTCGGAATCGTTCAGGAAACAGAAAATAGATGGCAACCAAAGATAGATCCTGTGCCGAGCGCCATGATTACTGTTGAAGACCATTGAGTTTTGTAGTGTCACAAGTGTGTTTGTAATAAATCGAGATAGATTATTGTGGTGGAGTTTCTTCGGGAAAACAAAGATGCTTTCTTATTTATATATTGTGCGTTTATAGATTCTTTTTATTATCATTTTACATTCAGCTTTTTCCAAGTCGAGGGGGTGGCTTCCACAATTCAACAATGAAAAAAAAAACCTCTCTTTGATTTAATATCTTGATCAAAAATGTTATACAGAAATTCTTTTTTTGTATGTAATCATTTTTTTTTATATATATAAAATACTTTATATGGTGTTTTGTACGTTTTAGGGTGAAAAGGATTTGTGTTACTTCAATTTTTTCCACAATTTCTGTCGTGACAGGTCCAAAAGAATAACCGAAAGCAAATTGTAACCGGCTAAATTTTAGGATGAAGCTGTTTTATATTTCCTTTTCTTTCATGCTCTCCCTTGATTTGCTCAGTTGTTACACCACGTGAGGAAGGCGGTGAATGAGTGGAAGATGGGGAAAACTGTTAAACCGATAAATTGGAAAACCCTGTTTCTATCGTCACACAACAAAGCACCAGAGTATATAATTCACCATTTTCTTCTTTTTTCCTAAAATTTATTCTGTTTTCTTTCTACTATTATTTTTTATTATTTTTTTTCTATAAAAATTTTAAAAAAAGATTATCTCACGAAAAAAAAATAACGATTATTTCGTCTAATAAACCATTAATAAGAATCCTTCATCATATTCACCACCCTTTAGACGAGATATCATGATGGCCAGAATTTCACTTCCAAAATGGTCATTTCACAACTTGGAATACGTTTTCTTAGGATTAGTATTTACTGCTGACTTTCTCATCATCAAAGTACCAAACATCTTTGTGCGTGCCATCTTGGCATGCTTAATGATCGCTTCATTATGGATTCCATATATTAGACGATTTATGCTCCCTGCATTACCCATTTTTGCCTATTTAATTACCTTCTACACATGCCAGTTTATTTCTACCGACTACCGACCTAATCACATTTTCGTTAATCTTTTACCTACCCTCGAACGCATTCTTTATGGCGCCAATCTTTCAGAGATTATCTCCAAGCACACCCATCCCGTGCTCGATATCTTTGCCTGGCTTCCTTATGGTATCGGTCATTTCAGTTTACCATTCATCTTTGCCTTCTTCTTGTTTGTGTTTGGTCCTCCCGGATCAGTACGCATTTTTGGTAGAGCATTTGGTTATATGAATCTTGCTGGTGTCCTTACACAATTGTTTTTCCCCAATGCATCACCATGTAAGTATATCATAACAAAAAAAAAGAAGGGAAGAGGGGAAGAGAGAAAGAAAAAGTCAAGACATTCTCTTCTATTTGGATCTTGAGAGAGAGATTTTGATCAGTATCATAGTTATTAATTTATTTATTTTTTTCATAAAAAGGGTATGAATTAAGTTATGGCTCCGCTCCCGCCGACTATTCTATTCATGGTGAACCTGGCGGTTTATCTCGTATCGATACCATTCTGGGTTTGGACCTTTACGGTTCCACCTTTGGCAATTCTCCTCTCGTATTCGGCGCTTTCCCTTCACTTCATGCTGGCTGTGCTACCTTTGAAATGCTCTTCCTCGTCTATCTATGTCCCAGATTGAAGCCTCTCGCCGTCTTTTACGTCTTGTGGATGTGGTTCTCTACCATGTACCTTACCCATCATTACATGATTGATCTTGTTGGAGGCTCCATTTACGCTATTCTTACCTTCGTTGTTGCACAAAGATTCTTGCCTCAAGTCAACCCAGATGCTCGTACACGTCTTGATTATCTTGGTATCAGCAAACTCAGTTTTGTCAACTTTATCAAGAGTATTGAGAGCGACCCTTACGATGCCAGAGCACAAAAGATTGACGATGAAGAGTCATTAACCAAATACACGATACCTATGTCAAATAGACCTGAACCACTTCGACTTTCTGCTCTTTTAATCGAAAAGCAACAACGTGATGAAGAGTGTCAGTCACCTGCTCTCTCCACCGCCTCTGCAAGTTCATCACACTACTGGTCCGAGCCTAGCTCACCTATTACACCTCACTCACCGCCTGTACTTAATCATTTTGGTAACCACAAGGACTAATATTTTTATTATTTATTTTGCACCACTATCACATTTCGGCACCTTTTCCTAAAATAACCTTATTCTTCGCTCATTTATTATCGGACTTTTGCATATATTGTTCAGGTTAACACAATGACCTTTTTTAATTTCCCCCCCCTTCAAAGTACCTTTTTTATTTGCATTCATACAACTATATACTATTTGCTTTCCATTTGTTTCTAATAATTACGCCCTACTACTACCACTTAATTTTAATCATAATAATAATAATAATAATCTTAATAAAGTCCCTTAACGCGGACGTAAAAATCTAATTGCTCTATAAACTAATGCCAACGCAATGGTTCCTCTTAATAGAACGGCCACTATCACAGCATTCTTAAGTGAGCCAAAATATACCTTGTCCCACCCTTCTTTCCTATTTACGCATGTGAAACTGTTAAAAGTCAATTTATTTTTAAAAAAAAAACTATTTGTGTTACCTATTTTTTCTTAGCAAATGAACCTTTGTGATCACATAAGTCAGCCATCCGATATCGGGCCAGGAATAGCCAGGTAAAGACTCGGTTAATTTGACAAAGACGAGATTGGTATCGTTGAGTTTGATCAGATCCTTGGTCATGCCCATGGTGAGTCCCCATAACCGAAAACGAGCTGTTGTTGTGTCTTTACTGGGTAAACACACGGATGGGAACGCAATTTTACCTAAAATAAAACCAAGCAATGCCTTTTTCCATTTACTCTTGCTGCGCATAAGCGTAAGCGGTTCGATAATGGGATTGTGAGGGTATGGCTCCTTGGAGAAAAAAAATGAAAGTGGAACCCCTATAATACTACCATCAATTGCCAGTACTTATAACCTAGATGGATGTATATGAACTCACACTGCACAGCTGCAACTTCAGATTCTTGCAGTTTGAATGGTGGAGTTTCAGATGTCACTTGGAGGTATACTTTTGGAAGAAAATACAATATGGTTATTATAGAATTGCAAGCGAGGCATATCGATAGACTTACCAAAGGGAATCAACATCATCAATAGCTTTTTATTGGCAACTGAAAAGATCTCTCGTTCGTCCAGTTTACCAACCTGAATGAAATCATCAGAATTGAGGTCGAGACCGACCTCTTCCCAAACCTCCCTTTCGCAGGTTTCTTCATCTGTTTCGAGTTGTTCATTTTTCCCTCCAGGGAAAGCGACATGACCACTCCATCTGTACATATTATTGTAAACATTCATGTGCATCTTTCTAATTTTATTGTATTTACCTATCACCCACTCTTGTTGCTCTTTGCATAAATAACATCTCAGCCTGTCCTTCTGGGTCGTTTATCACCCACTCCTGTTTGAAGAATTCCTCGATTGTTGTTGCCTTGTTTTCAATAGCAACGTTTGTGTGACTGGTTCGCCACCTTAATATGGCAGCAACCGCACCTCTTCTGGGCTGTTCACTTGGTGAAGGAATGTGCTTCCCATTAAAGGCATGGACATTACCACACAACCTTTTAAACTCTTTATTTTTTTTACTTTTTAATGTTTTACTTTTCACAATGTACACATTCTCTCCTGTGATTACCTTCAGCGTTCATTTCAGTCTTGTTGATTTAAAAAGCAAAAAGGCTATATCTGCATATTTGGGTTCTCAAAATATGAAATCCTAATAAAAAAAGTTCATTTGTCATCCTAATTCCATCCAATGAGCGTAAAGTATAGCACACAGCCCCTTGATTTATGCCCATGCTTTTCTCACATGGCAAACATGATGGAAAGGTTTAAACAAAAGGTCATGCTATATAGCTGTCCAACAGCACCTATAAAAAGATGTCATTTATTATGAGATATTAAACACCATAGTGAGGGACAAATAATAGATTGATAGACGTATATTAAAAAGACACAACGCCTTGTATTCTTTATCTGGTGTTATTCTTGTTTTTATATAATAAACATAATCACAACATAGACCTTTATTCTAAGGAATATTCTTACTCAAGTCAGATGTTTACACACAGATAACGCGCCATTCACGATCTGTCACTTGGCATCTTGTGATGATGAATTTAAGCTCTGGGAAAAAAACGCTATTCCAAATATACTAAACAAGTTACGCTTTGCTTCCCATTGTGTTATCATGCGCTGTTAGCCTTTATTGTTTTAGATTAAACTTTAAAATATCTTACTACTGGACTGTCAATTATACTATGAATCAATTATAAAATGAAACAAGTAGATCGATACAAGTAGTATTTGTATCATCCAATATAAAATATACAAGTTGTTTCAATAAACAAGTCATGTATATAATCATATTTTCCATTTGCGTAGAAGAATGAAAAGGTGAGAGAGAGAAGTTTTCACATGGGGTTGTAGAATTAGAATTCATATAATTTGGTCACTTCAATATACCTCAATTGTACAAGTTGTCGCCAGTTTGGTAACTGTAAATGCTGAGAAATCAAATACATTAAAAACAGTAGCTCTAATATAACTTATCAATTGAATCGACATAGATATACGATAGCACCAGATGTGCTATATTTTTCTATTATTGTATTCTCGATCGTATTATAAAATAAATCAGAAAATAAGCACATGCCACCATGTCGTACATATCTTTTCCTGATACATCTTTAACTATTTTAGGCATTAAAGAAGCTTTTATATAGAGGTAAGAATTGTATATATGATTACAATCTATAACAACTAAATCAATATGATACAAATTTGTTTGTTTATTTTTGGCTATGCTTTTATTGTATAGTCTTTGAAACGTTTGTTATACTACAAATACAAACATAAAAACAAAACAAAAAAAAACAAAGTTTTATTTCCTATTCAACTTGTAATTTTTCTCTTTTAAGAGTAATAAATATATATAGGTCACACGCACACTTTATTTTTTGGGATCAAGAAAAAGTGCCACCATTTGGTAACAAGCTGTGCGATTACTAAAATGATGTTGAAACACTTGTGGCTCCTATCAACATTCAAGTAAAATACGTAATCAAGTGCTTATATTTTCTATTTCTGCGAATTCTAAATAGACTCAGCCTTCTTTTTCTGGTTTTCTGTCTTTATTTCTTTTTCTTTTTTGATTCATCTCAAGGAAGAAAGATATTGAGTTGATCCCTTCTATTAAATTACTTTACAAATAAGATTGGCGTTAAATTAGCAAATGCTAAAAATAAGAGTGTGCCAAGTATATGCGTGAATATACTTACACCTTGTGTTTACTACTATGGGAGCAGAGTATTCTCTTTCTTGAACCAAATCTATATTCTTCAAAGTTTATACAAGAAATTATAAAGTACAAGGAGAAAAAAAAAGGAATGGAGTTGATCTCAATGTTTCAAAATACTTTATGACATTGTAAATTTCATCATTTTATGAGACAGTGACAGAATTGGTTTGACTAAGAATATTAGCAAATAAACAAACAATCCTTATCAACAGCACATTTAAGCTTTATATTATTTGAGCACCATTATCATGCTACTAAGTGCCAACTAACAAGAGTTTGTCATTTTCCTATTTGGTAATAGTAAAATTATGTGCGTTTATCGTAAATATTTCCTTATCCGCCAATTATCCTCATTAGAGTGATATGAAGTAGTAAGCACCAGCTCTACTCTAATTCCAATGCGGATAGGTCAATGAAAGGAACATAGCCAGACTGAACTAATTATACAGTATGAACAGTATGTTATTTTGAGATCAATACCCCCGCCAGAGGAACAGACAGTTCGGAGTACAGAACCCTTTCCAACACGCACTAGATTGGAGAAAATTCGTTTTGTTTGTTTTTCTCTTTTCCCCCCCTCTCATTCTTTGTTATATTACATATTCAGCCATGTTAAGACGCTTAGCCTTTACTTCAGCCAAACATATAAAGCCCTCAGTAGTCACTCATATTGCTCGTCAGTCGGCTAGACCTTGTATCGTCTATGCAGCAAAAGCTTCATTAGCACCAAAAATACAGCCCTTCAGCACAGCTTCGATTAGACATGATGCCTCAAAGCCTACATTTACCATTACGTAAGATTCTTATTTATTATTATACATTTAATGGTTAGATCATTGCATTTACCCCTTGTGTTGTCTGTCGATAGCGAGCTTTCAACAGATAGATATCACCGTTTAGCTGATCAATACCTGGAGCATATTGTAGAGAAACTAGAGGAAATTGGAGACGAGACGGAATTACCAGGCTATGACATTGAATACAGTGTAAGAATGATGAGTGCTGTGTTTATAAAGCAAAAGAGTTGAGTTATTAATGAGATATTCTAGCAAGGTGTGATGACCTTGTGCTTGGGAGAACATGGCACGTATGTTATTAATAAGCAGCCACCTAACCATCAGATATGGCTATCTTCTCCTGTCAGGTAAAATCAAGAGGTTTGTATTGAAGGAATGGATTTATATTAAATGCTAGTTTATTTAGTGGACCCCAGCGCTACGACTTTGATGAAACCCACCACACTTGGTTTTATCATCGCGATAACCACACACTTCAAGAGATTTTGGAGTCCGAAATATCGGAAGCAATGGGAGAAGAGGTTAAGTTACTTGAGGGTTTTGAGCCAACAGATGCTTAAGCAAAACAAAATAAAGATATAAAAAGTGTTTTATTGTTCTGAAGTGGATTCTTGTCGTGCGTACTTCTTTTTGCCAACATCAAAGGGCACGTATCTATATTTTATCATGTGTTGGATCTGTCTGCGCATGGTCAAGGCAAACAAGAGACAGAAATAGATGAGCAATATGGGCCAATACACGGGAATGTCAAAAATGGGGAAGAAACTGCAAAAGAGGGAAATGACGGTTGCCTTTGTAGCAGAGTACCTATTGTTATCATATTGTGAATTACGTGTCAACACAATATTATCCACACACCGCCATTTTTTACCAAAATTTAAATTCAGGCAATCTTCTAATGAATGGCTTAAACTCTTCATTGCTGCTGGTGGGTAAAGTGGGCCCTTCTTCGTCTTCTTCTTCCTCTTCAATCGATGGATCGAATTTGGGTGTTAAAAAGGCCAAAAACATATTCAACAAGTAAATGCCGAGTGCATAACTGTCAATTTGTTACTACTGTTGTCGCTCGCTTTATAATTATATATCCACATACCATATGATATACCAGCCTTGTGCCATAACAATACGCAATAAAAACAATACTAAAAGCGAACCAGTGAAGATCCATCTGTACCTTGTAAAGGGAGTCAATCTGTCAATGCTTGTTTTCCATCTCTATTCAACACAGCATTTCAGTTACATTTTCAGTTTTTATACATTCAGTGGCACTTCCATCTTGGTACACTTACAGCGTCAATATCATGTTTATATCTCGTAAAGACATTATCGCTTGTGTCTGGTACTTCCTCCATGTTTTAGTATTTATTATTATATTTTGAACAAAGAAAAATAGAAGAAACGAGAGAAGAAAGAAAATAAGAAATCGTATTTTTTTTTAAAAAAAAAATATTTTTTACAAAAGTAAAAAATATTCGCATTGTTGTATCTCATTACTATTTTAAATACAAACCAAATAGATTACCCATTCGTTGTTATACAAAAGTAGATTTTTATATTGATCTGTTTCTTTCTCTTCTACTCTTTCCATCCATTACAGTAAGGTATAAATAGGAAATATATAACAATGGTAACTAAATATATTATAGCATCCATGATAAAAGGCGGACCTATTTTAAACGTAGTATATATATATTTAGTGCTTTATTTTACGTTTTATTCCTTTTAAATCAGCCTCGTCATAACACACATTACTACAATGTTTGTTTGAGCTTCATCTTTTTCGAGCTGCTCTTGTTGGAGATGTATCAAAGTCTTTTTATTTTCGTTGTATTCCTTTTCCTTGAGATTAATTTTCAACTGGAATACTTCCTCTAAATTGTCCTTTTTACGGTTGATAAAAATGTTGAGGTGCTTTTCACTGTTACTTGTTACAAAGAAAGTTTTACTTTGAGTATCATTGATTTCACCATTGGCTACATCCAAAAAAACAATCTCATCTCTCAGAAGCTTTCTAGCCTTCCTAGTTAGTTAGATCTTTTTACCTCTACAAGGTCAAAAAGGCTGAGAGGGCCAAAAGGTGGAAATATTCAACTGCTTTCTAACGTGGGGTTTCATTGCCCCTTATTCCTTCAAGTAGATATTCAATTTATCATATAGTGCCGCTTTTCTTTCCATACTTATAAATAATGTATGTTTTATTGTTGAGAAACTATTATATTAGGTGAAAAAAGGAAGAAAGTTTAGCAATTCGTTCAACATGGAGATAAACTGATCAAATCACTTTAGAAAACCTATTTCAGCATAAATAACTTTTTATTTTTTATTTCTTAATAAAGTAAGTTTGTTGCCATTCCACGTTATAGAACTCACTTCTCATGATTCGTTTCTCTTTGCCTTAATTGAAACCAAATAAAAAAAAAACTGAAAAGGACTGGTTCCATTCATTTTTGGAGTAGAAGCAAAAACCGATCCAACAGCACTTGGTAATCTAATAAGAATATGAATAAAAATAAGAATTGTACTTTAATACTCGTTCAATGACTGGTATTTTTTTTTGTATTAAGCAATGACTGGAATAAAATAAAATAAAAATTGAGGTTTATATTTTAAGTAGGAGTTATTCCAGAAGAAGATCAACCCATATTTGAATTAAAGAGGAGTACAAAGCTAACGACACACGGTGTTACTGAAAATTACCTCTAACATGAATTTCTTTACTTTTTCAAAGCATTCTTCATCTCTTCTCTTTTTATATTACACTTCTTGACTGAATGATGTCGCACTGTAAACTGGCTTTAAAAAAGTTAGCAGACAAAAAAGCGGTCACGCCAAAAAAGTATATATAGACACCTTTTCCATATTTCTTTTTTTCTTCTTTAATCTTTTCCTCTGAACTGACTGTTCACTAAAATGGTGTAACAGCCAGTTTATGTTATGGTTCCTGGCTTGGGATCAGAGAGGCCCGACCTACCCAGTCTCCGGCAAGGCTGGTAGAGTAACAGTGGAAATGCTTTCAGGTTACAGTCTCTGACTGTTTAATCTGGCTTGTAGCGCCGATGGGATTCGGGGCGCTCTAGTATAGCCACACTGCATCCCCTATTTTTGGGAGGAAACGAAGGGCTGCCTCCGCATGACTTCTCCTGGAAATACTGGTTATCACTGGTATTACTGAACGTCCTTCACTCTTTATTTTTTTATAATAATTAAAATGAAAAATAAAAATAAAATATGTTTTACGTTTTATAATGATGTTGTCAAAAAAAGTGTAATGTATCTTGATTCTTTTTTGGTTTTACATTGAGTTTACATTAAGCTTGTATTTTTGTTTTGCATAGCAATAGAATTACTTGAATATAGCTTTGTTTAGATGAATCAATGTTCACTTTAAGGTGATTTTACGGTTCAGCTGAGTACTGATTGCCTTTGACATGAATACAAAAGCAATGAACCAAGACAAGTAAAAGATTTTGTACATTTGACACGCATCTTGAAGTCGATCCTGTGCCAGCATGAGAATTTATGTTTATTTATGCTAAAGCATTATTATATAGAGCTCATTTTATTGTATTCTCTTAATATTATTTAATTGACATTATAAAAGGGATCTTCAATGTGAGGTCTTCAATTAAATCATATTATAGCTCCTTTCCATAAAAAGAATACCGTTTAAAGCCAAAAGCAAGAGTATATTAAAAACGGAAGCAGGGTGACCTTGGTATTTATATGCGCTTTTAATAATAGATCATATTGTTTGTATTTTGTTGTATTATATTTTATTGAAGAATTTATTGATGCTAGCAAAGTAACCCAAAAGTATAAAGTAATAACTGTTGTATTTTACATCGTCTTTGATAAAGAAGAATGAGAGAACGGATGGTTATAACTTCAATATATTTCTGAGCGTTTTTGTCATATCTCTGGCCGTTCTCGCGCATTTCTCAATTGTTCCTGGAATATTCTGCTGCCTCTCTAACGTCTATCTGGCCTATAGAGGTTTTAAAGCCTGTAGAGCCCTTTTTAGCTTCTCTGCATTCTCCAGATGTTTGGGTCTTCGAAATATCAATTTTGAGTATGAAGCACCAAGTTGTCGTAACGTAGGTCGTCTAAACTGATGCAGTGCTTACGGCGCCAAATTGCGGTTTGTGCGGACCGATTTGCTGTTTTTATAATACAAATAATACACAGAGACCGCAAATTGAAAAATAAGAAACCGCAAAGTGGCACTGTTAGCAATCTAAACGCTACTGTGAGCTATATTTTGGTTAGAGCCGCAATGTACCCTTGTATTTTGAATATTTTATAAATTACAATTTCGAATTCAGTAAATTAATATGTAATTGCTTTAATTCTTCAATAAACGTTTTACTTGAAATGCTCACAACATATTTTAGGGTTTGAACTTTAGAAGGTTTTTAGATGCGTAACACTGAAAAACGTCGATCAAAACAAGGTGGCCTGTGAAAAAATAACAACAATGATGTCACTTTATGAATTTTCTCTTTTTCATAATCGCATCACTTCAATGGATCCCATTTGGAAAAAGCGGGAATTGCCACCCACCTTTCTGCTATTTAAGGGAATTTTTATTAGTTTACCCTATTTGAAAGTTGAGCAAGTTAAAATGTCAACAGCGCTCACTGAAACAATATATGTATACAAATAAGGTGAAAAAACAAGGTTTTCAACAAAACCAAGTAGAATTACTTCATCTTACAAGGTATCGCTTTTATTCCAATACTTTATTATGAAGTCTACCTCATATAATCTTGATCAATAGCAAGTAAATGAGCGACTCAACTTTAAATAAGGTGGTGCTTTAGAGAATTTTCGATTAAGACTGGTAAAAATCACACCATCTCTTCTATCTTTTTTTTTCCTTTTTCTCGAGAATCTATAGTGAAGCGGATCAAACATTAGATCGTGTAAAATGATATTTGATCTTGTACTTCTTAAATATATTTGCCTATTGTTTAAATAATACTTGGCGTTAGCAAAGAATGAAGTTAAGATCTATTACTAGTGCATTCGTGATACCTTCTTGTTTTTATCCTTTTTTTCACGAGAAAGACCAATTGAAGAACTTGTTTACAATACAAAAAAGGCAATGAGAAACACCATGTGAGGAAGTATTTCTCCTGAAGATTTTAAATAATTACGTATTTTTCTCAACCTCAGAGGAACCTGAATTTTTTTTCGACTAGACGAGTAATGTTACGGCGTTCTTACAGGTGTGAAAAAAGCATGGAACGAATTAAATCTAAAAGTCCATATACCATTTCTACAGGTGATGTTCTTGGAGTAGATATATGTTAAATGAACGAGGCGATTTTTTTTAAGCTTTTTGCCTGTCTTAGGCGAGTGCTCATATCTACAGGCACCGCTGTAACAAAGTGTGATGTTAAACCGAGAAGCGGTCGTGTTTCTGGAGTTTTATTTTCGAAGCAATGTGGTTATTATTCTTGAATCATTTTGATAGGTGAAACATACTAAACTTTCATTTTTAATTTGTTTTTTCACAAGAGAACCATATTTGGAGATCGCGGATGTACCTATTCTCACATCACTTCTATCGCTTTATGATGTCCTTTAATGTTTACAACATTTTTATAATCTTCTTTAATATGAGGACATAGTTTATTGTTTTGGTACATATATTGGTTCCATGTATAATGGAATACGTGTGATCATGAAAGTTCGCGAGCACAAGACCCGGGCACACCGGATATAATATCCAGCCGTTCGTCGGTAATCTTAAAACATTACTATTAAAGCGTTAACAAATCCCGGTTATGTCCGTTTCTATGGCAAAACAAAAATAAATAATGGGATACAGTAAGGTGTAGTAAGAAATGACGAGTTGATCTTTGAGCTTTCATGTTCACTTGCTTTATCAGCAAAGAAGTTACTAAATTAGTTTTAATAACAGTTGGCGGCTGCGCATTCTCTTAAGTGTATCCTTAGGCGTTTTTTGAAATAAAGAAATGACTAGTGCAAAATATGATCAAACAACAAAGCACTCCTGCATTAGAAATGCACCAGGTTATTAGCTTACATGGTATAAAACTGATTTGTTTAGTCATTAAAATTTGTTTAGTCTACCTTCTCTATTGTTTGTCAGATGAAGGTACATTTTTACTAAAGCATGGATTACAAAATAACCGGAATTAGAAATGATTTGATCGTGTTAATTTGGGAGAAATAAAAAGCTCTTCACAATAGCTCAGAAAAAAAAACGAAAGGTGTACATCTATTACATCTAGAGTGGTATGATAAATTGTCCTTTCATTTCCAATGAGGTTATAAATACATTTACAACTTTGTCTAATTTAGCTAAAATATAATATAAAAAATAGCCTCCAATGATGAAAGATTGGGTATCCTTTATTTGTGGGGGAATAGTGTAACGATCATCTTAATGTACAGCAATATACTTTCCTTATAGGGTTAGCAGTTTTTCAATTACTCAACAATACGGTTTTGCTTTTACTGCTAGTGATTGTTGGCCATGGGAAATAAAAGTCAAAGAAACGAGTTCCCTGAGACAATAGAATCATTAAATTATTAACCGAATAAAATAAACCAAAATGTATTCATCCGAGAGAAAGTTACATCCTAACAGTCATTATTCACCTTTTCCACGGTAGTTATGATCGCCAAGAATAAAATAGCAATAAAACGAGACAGAGTTTTTACTAAAATATATATCTAAATCATAATATTATCTCTTCTCCTCTTATCTTTGCCAGCAGTACTCCGATGCTAGTTTTCGCTGTTTTCCAATTTTTCTTTTTGTAATATCAGCACTAGTAGTTAATTGTTGTTAATAAGGTTTACAGACAAAAATCAAACCAAATTAGTAGAAAAGTGAGCTTTAATATGTTCTGTAGTAAGCTATATTCGTTTATTCAGAGATACAATCAAGATAAACTCGAGTTTGGTTTATCTATGTGGTGCTCAATGCCCTTTTCTTTCTTAGTTAATCACTATTTAAGAAAAGTAGAATTTTTTTTTCTCACAGGTTTAACTTCAAGTGTAACTACGGACTTTTACCATTTTGAAAGTCCTTTATATCCGATAAGTGATATCTCCAATCAACATTTGATCTCCGTTCTTAAATTAAGTTCAGATATTATCTGTATTACAACCAAAAATGGTTTGAATTTCTCGCGGTGCACATGATTATGGAAAACATTGAAAAAAATTGGCTATCTGGATTCGCCATGTAGAATTTTGAAAATGACATTTGTACTTTTACTAGTTACAATTTAGAGAAGAATAGAAAAAAAATACCTTTTTCTATTTGTTCTATGTTTCTTTTTGTATACGCATGCTCGCAAGTACATATATATTCTTTCAATCGAAGCAGGGGAAAAAACAGTACTGCTTTACTATATCACTTGTTTAAAATGGGATGTATCAGAGGAGTCATACTCGTAATATTTCAAACATTCACTTCAATGTGCCGTGATTTTATCTAATCGAAATGTTCATTATCTAGAACAGGATAAAGGTATATCTGTGGCACTTGAGTACATACATAGATAAATTCAGGGATGTCTACAAATAAAAACAAATAAAAAACCACTTTTGTTAGGTAATAAAGCATGGTCCTCAATAGTACATTTAGTGAAATACACAAATATGCACTCGTGCAGGCAGAACAAAAGTTACAAAAAATTAATGAACATATAGAATTATTTGTGAAAAACTTGCATATTTTACGGGAGATAGTAGAGCTTTCCCAAAATCTCAAGTTTGATCTCAATATCTGTTATCTACAAGCCCGGAACAGCCTGATTTGAACATGTTTTTTCTGATCTGACTTATTATACGTATGTACATTGTGGCGGAATCAAATTATGAAACTTCCCGCTGTTAATTATGAGAAAGGCCTCTAATGAGCATCATACTGTTAGAATATGCATGATATCGGCTTATGACCATATGGCTATTGGGAAAATGAAAGAAAAAGGAAAGAAAAACGAAGGGAAATGTCAGAATAAAATGTGATACGCCCAGCACTATTAATAGACTGATAAAAAAAGAAAGGTAGATAGAAATTACCAGAATTGAATATATATGCCTCAATAACACCTTATTTTTTTTAATTATTAAAAAATACAATAGAAAGAAGGAAAGAGCTAACTCATTTTAGTTTTTGGTGGGGTACATAAACAAGAAGAAAAAATAAGGGATTGATGCTGACCTTGTTATAAAATATATAGTAAAATATGTAATCACTGATAAATTCACTAAGCTACGGAAGTACCCGATATAATAAATCCATGAAATTAATTTGCTTTGAGTCGCTCAAGTAATTTAGTCTTTTAAAGGCGAATTTTTTACACTTTGAATATATTTTATTATCAACATTAATTAAATTATCAACATTGCTTAAAGATATACCATTGTACGGTAATAATAATACTAAAAGGGGTATGTGATTGGTAAAGAAGTGAAATAAAGTTTATGACATTATTTTATCTATATAGGGAATATTCTTTTTATGGTACTTTAATAAGGAGTAAAAGGTATATCATCAGTGATTTCATACATAGGTTATTTTAGTGGGTGGGTTACTGAAAACAGGTAGTGATTGTTAGATTCGTGAGAATTATACAAATGCAAAATAGTATTGGTGTGAATTTTAGTTCCTTGACAAAAGGTTTCGGTATAACGCTGGAGTATGTAAATTTATTTTATTTTTATTCAATCATTACTAGCATTGTACTACTTTAAAACTTTATCTCATTGGTGATACATCAGATCTAGCACCTTAATCAAAATTAACCAGTTTATACGCAAGGGTCTTCGGGGACGTGAGAAAAAAACATAGAGGTTGAGTTTTTTACCACCAGAGATCAACATAAACGTTTTCTTTATAGATTTTTACATTAATTTGTTTATTAATTGATGGACGATGTTAAACCGCCGTTATAAAAAGTGGAACCATAGTATCTATATGGTAACAGATACCTTCGTGGGTCATAGGCCAAAAAGACCCCCTCGAGCGGTATTTGGTAACCAATACTTACCCCTCCATTACTTGAACCAATTATCCTTAACTGTATACGCGGAGTTTTGAAACGGAGTTTTGTTACTGGTTGTTGTGTTTTAAGTTTCAAGTGTGCCACTAAGTCACTGAGTTTGGTCTAATTTTTTTTATATAAAGGGACACGATTTTCAATTCTCCAAATTTTAATTCAACTTCAATTCTTTACTTTTACTTTTTCTTTTAATTAATTACAACGTTGTCAGCTACTATTAATAATATGGCTAACGATACATCCTCAGTAATGTCTGACAAAGTCAAGGTTGAGCAAACAACAATTGATCATTATGTCGAAGAAGATCGTGCTTCGAGTATAGTTAATGAATTTGGCCACGGTAACGGTGGTTTCCTTACTGCTTATTTTAACGTGGTTTGTGTTGTGGCTGGTACCGGAACTTTGGGTCTTCCTAAGGCATTTGCTGAAGGTGGATGGCTTGGTATTTTGATTTTGATCCTTGCTTATGCAATGGCCGTTTACTCGGGTATTGTTTTAATTCGTTGTTTGTACTATAAACCCGGTCAACGTCTTCACGACTTTAAAGCTATGGGTAGTGCTGCATTTGGCTGGCCAGGATATGTGGTTTCATCTGTGCTTCATATTCTCAACTTGTTCGGTTGTCCAGCTCTTTACCTTGTCTTGGCTAGTAATAACATGACTGAATTATGTGCCGGCACTGTAAGTAGATCTAATAATAGCTTTGATTTTAAAAACATTTGTTAATTGTTTGTCATATTTTAGCCCGCGGCATTAAATTATAAACTCTGGGCTATTATCTGGGGTACAATTTTGCTTGTTCCATCATTGATCATGAAGACTCTTAAGGAAGTTACTGCCATTGCTGCTATCGGTGCTCTTTGTACTATGATGGCCGTTTTCATCGTTGTTGTTCAAGCCCCTATGTACCATAATGCTCACCCTGAAATCGTTGTTGAACACGATGGTGTCATTTGGACTGGTTTCCCTATGGCTCTTTCCACTATTGCCTTCTCTTTCGGTGGTAACAACACTTATCCTCACGTTGAACATGCTTTGAAGAAGCCTCACCAATGGAAGTGGGCTGTTATTGCCGGTCTTTCCACTTGTACTGCTCTCTATTTCTTGACTGCCATTCCCGGTTATTGGTCTTTTGGCAGAAGCACTCAGTCACCCATCTATAACTCTCTTCCTCATGGTACCGGTAGAATGATCTCTATGATTGTCATGACTATTCACGTCATTTTCGCTATTCCCATCTATACCACTTCTTTCTCTCTTGAATTTGAAAAGTTTATCCGTTGTGACGAAGACAGATTGGGCAAGTTTGGTGCTTGGCTCGGACGTGCTGCTATTCGTACTGTCACTATGGTCATTCTTGTCGTTTTGGCTGCTTTCATTCCTTTCTTCGATGATTTCATGGGTTTGATTGGTGCTCTTGCTAACTGTGGTCTCGTTTTCCTTTTACCTCCTCTCTGTTATCTCAAGTTGACTGGTATCCGCAACAAGCCCATTTATGAACTTGCATTCTGTGCTCTTACTCTCTTGTTGGGTATTGTTGGTTGTGTCTTTGGTACAATCGATTCCATTCGCGCATTGATCGCAGATTTCCAAGCTTAATTTCACCAAAAATTCAAAAAGAACAAAAAAACACGTTATACCTTTTAATCCCCCTTTCCGATATTATAAATATACTTGTAAATAGACAATTGATATAATCTAGATGATTTTCACTTTTATAATAAAACTGTAATTGTAACCTATATTTGTGTGTCTTTATTTTACTTTTAATGTATTTTTAAGATATTTGATCCAAGTTTACTAGGCAGTCTTATTGATCTCAATCAAGTCGCTCCAAAAAGAAAATTTAGTTTAGTGGGACTTCGATCCAAAACAAAGTTTTATTTTCCTCGGAAAACCAGTAATTCCATGGCAGAGGCATTACCTTTTATAGACTAAGCTGTAAAGAGGCTTCTATTGATACAACTTTTAGTAATATTATTGTGATAATAAAGTTAAGACACCTTTTTAGTTAGTGGTATTGGTACTATTAGATACTACCACACGATTAGCAGATCTACAATAAAAAGAAACAGGTGATCAGCGATCTCCATACAGATACAAACAAACAAACAAATGTAATTATTATCTAAAATAACAATTTATTACCCACAACATGTGTTGAATTAGTGTTTGTAACGATATATCACCAAGGGATACAGCATAAAACGGAGTGGATTAAAAAGTGCATATTAGCAGCATTACTTTTTGGTTTTAGTACAAATCTAAAAAAACACATGTATCTTAATGACGATAGTGACTTGACGCTTATTGCTTTACTTTGGTGTCGGGAACTGTAGTTATTTTTATAAAATATGATGTACTATAAGGATTCTGCTGCTTCTCCCAAAGTCGGTTGTTGGGAGACTATATTTTAAAGAAATAACACGTTGAAAACTGGTGTTTTTTTTTAATATATAAATGCAGTGTACTTTTCACTGATATCTTTTTATTAAGGTTTTTTTTAAGCAATGTAACTTAAAAGGAAAGCAAGTCAAGAGCCAGTGTCCATCAGAAGTGGCTTGTGATTTAAGTAGCGCCATAAAGCCAGCTTTTTTTTTGGCATGAAAAAAAACAACACTTTTTATCGAAACAAAAATGGGGAAAAAGAAAACTAAAATCGTGTCAAATCGTGGATACGCAACCTCATCTGCACCATCCAAAAAGGTAGATCCTCCTTCTGCAAAAGTAGTTCAAGCACCTGTGGCCGAGACACCCGAGACATCCGAAAACCTCTTTGAGGATATTATTGTTCCACAGGAGGTGCCTGCATCTCAGAAAGACAGCGATGAACAAGGAGATTTAGTGGCCAAAATGGCAGAGAAGTTTAGATCCTTGAACGAGTTTAAAGTTGATAATACTTTAGAAAAGATAAGTAAAGAAGACTCGACTATTCCAACAGAAAGAGTAGAAAGGTTTCGCATGTCTTCTAGTATCGAAAGAAAATTACTACAAGCTATTCAAAGCAACAACTCTCAAGGTGAGTCTAAAACGATAGGAAATATATGCCCGAGTATTTATCTGCTTTATTTTTAGAACATCCCTCACCTATTAATATCAAGAGCGAAACTGAAAAGGAAAGAATCATTGGGCAATTTGACGTGACTTTTGGTGTCTTGAGTAAATTGGGTTTTGATGCAGAGGATATATTAAATTCATTCAGAGAAACCATCTCATATTCTATTGATACTTGTCTTGATTGGGTAAGTGGATGTTGTTAGTTTGGATGACTAGATTTAATACTGCTTTAGCTTTGTTTGAATGTCTCGTATGAGAACATGCCAACAGGTTTTTTCGATAAATACTTTAATGAGGATGGTAAATGCTAAACACTAGATTAATAAAAGAGTGGAGTTTAATGCAAATTGTATATCACAGAGGAGGATCAGGCAGTCACATTGTTACCAAACTTGGGAAGTGCTGATAATATAGTCAGTCATACTCAATCAGCTTCTGTAGCAGAAGGTGTTGTCCTTTCCAAACAAGAGACCACTGAGTTGGATGACAACAAGGAAGATATCAAATCTCGTATTTTAGCTGCTGCACAAAGCTGGGTAGGTTGTTTATAAGTGTTGTTAATAGACAAGCGAATGAACTCATCTTTGTGTTATATAGGATGATGAGGAAGATATTAATGAGAGATATGCTGCTCTAAAATTACAATTAACAGAGCTCAAAAAAAGATTACCAAATCAAAAAAAGAAAAGCTCTAAAAAGAACAAGAGATCAAAGGATGAACATGTAGAGACATTGCAAGGTGATGAATTAGAAGAGGCAAACAAATCCATCAAAAAAATGAAGGATACGTTGACTAGTTGGGAGGTCGATTGGGAGTTCAATGAGGGAAAAGCCCAAGAGTTTTTTATTCAATATACCCAAGAGTTGGCTGAAAAGAAGAAAGTAAAAGAGGAAAATACAATAAAAGAAGAACCAACACCCGAGCGAGCTAATGAGACAATGGAAGGAGGTGACGATGATGATGATGATGATGATGATGGTATGTTTGGTGGTATGATGATGATGGAAGATGATGCAGCTGCAACTCCTACTCCAGCGTTTACCACTTCAAGCTGGTCAATTGTTGATTTGGTGGTATCGAAATCCTGGAAAGGAATACTACCCAAAGACATGTTGAGGGATTATTGTAAAAAGAACAAATTCGGAAGTCAAGTATTTACAACAGCTACCGTTGGATCTAGTACCTGGAGGAGCAGTTTAAAAATTAAGAGCGAAAGTGGAAAAGATTCTCAATTTGCATTCGAACTTCCAGAGAATATGGCCACAGCAACCAGACAAGAGTCGGAACATCTTGTTTCGGTAAAATCTTAAACAAAATAGCAAACTAAAAAGCATTTACAAACATGTATATATATTCATAGATGTATGCACTTTTTGAGCTTGATTCTGAATCCGCTATACGTAATATTATGCCAAGGGAATATAAAGACTTATGGGATACTTGGGTTAAAGAAAAGGTATTATTGACGAAAGTTTTCAGAAATGATTATTAACCTTTATAATAGAAATTTAAAGAAGAGCAGCCTCGAATTGAGGCAGAAAATAAAAGATTTTCATTTCTGATTGATCTCGTCGATAAATCCGTTCAATTACCTAAAGTTGAGACTGTAAGCACCAAATGTTCACCCTTTTAATTTATAAATAATAATTTGGATCGTCTTTTGTTATTTAGAACGTAAACTCTATCGACCGACAAGAAACTGACAACAAAAACAAATTTATAAATAATAACCATTCAAAAAAGCAGAAGTTATTTAAAAAGGTTCAAGATTCTTTCAAAAAGAGACTTGACACAAAGGAATATCTTTCATTCAAGGTACTTTGGAAAATTTTCATATATAATCCTCTCTTTTTTTTTTCTTTTTACAAACTCTTTATCTATAGGAGAAACGAAATGAACTCCCGATATCTATTTACAGAGAAGAGATATTAAAAACTGTCAAAGATAACCAGGTATTAATCATTTCAGGTGAAACCGGATGGTAACTATAATAAACAAGGAACTTGATATTTCAACACAAAATACTAAAGTCAACGATAGTGGTAAGAGTACGCAAGTACCACAGTTCTTGGCAGAGTACATTTTAGGAGGTTCAAGCAAAGGTTCTGTTATTTGTACACAGGTACAGTGTTATCTATATGTAATCATATAATATTATCAATACTAAATCTTTTATATAGCCTAGACGTATCTCTGCAATGTCGATTGCAAACAGAGTGTCCGTCGAAATGGGTGATAAACCTCGATCTACTGGAAGTCGTGATGCCATGGTTGGTTATCAGATTCGCATGGAAAGTAAAATATCAGATGAAAATGTTCTTATGTTCTGTACCACGGTATGTCATGTTATCGTCTTGAGCACTAGCTTATGTACTAAATGAGACTGTTCAGGGTATTTTGTTGCGTAGACTAGAAAGCGATGTCAATTTGAATGGTGTCACTCATGTAGTTGTAGATGAAGTTCACGAACGCACTATCGATAGTGACTTCTTATTGATTATACTAAGACGACTTTGTACCGCTCGTCCTGATTTGAAGTAAGTAATCAGTGAGACATGTTTCGTTTTGAATTCTAATATCTATGACCAGGGTTATTTTGATGAGTGCCACTGTGGAAGCTCAAAGGTTCTCCCAGTATTTCGGAAACTGCCCTGTAATTTCAGTCCCAGGAAGAACTTTCCCTGTCCATGTTCAATATCTTGAAGATGTAATAGAAGATACAGGTAACTATTGTACAAATGATAATTATTGGAATACGATGTTGATTTTTTTTTCTATATAGGTTATGTGGTTGAAGAGGACTCAAACTATGCTAAGAGACAGGCTCGTGTTAAGAGAGGTAATATAAATAATAACTCGATATATTAAGTATCTAATAGATTGCTTCTTATAACTAAATTGTAATTAAAGAACAAGGAGACATCGTTGTGTCTGGTAAAGGCGGATCCTCAAAACGTGTCCATTATGAATTGTTTGAAGAAGACTCAGATGATGAGGACCCATATGATCCAACTGCTATCGAGTCTAAACTCTCTCTGGCATCTAATGACGACGATGAGAGTACAGTTCAGGAAAGCCAATACAGCCGTACTACAAGAAAGATGATCAAACGTTTAGATGAGTATAAGGTCAACTATGATTTAGTTCTTGAGCTTTTGGATTACATCTGTAAGAAAGATGGTGATAATAAGAGATTACTGCGTGGAACCGAGTATAATATACCCGACTCTGGTGCAATTTTGATATTTTTACCGGGCATGAATGAAATTCGAAAGCTATATGATATTGTTTCCAGCCATAACGTCTTTGGTGACCCTGAAAAGTTCATATTGATCCCACTCCATTCAGCACTCTCTTCAGAACACCAGGAGAAAGCGTTTGATATCCCGCCTGACGGCATCCGAAAGATTGTCTTTTCCACAAATATTGCTGAAACAGGTGTTACTATCAGTGATGTAACTGTCGTCATTGATACAGGTATGGCAAGGGTTGTAAGGTAAGTTCTTTTTATTAAATATTAACGGTTAAAATGTTTATTTATGGATGGTTTTTAGTTATGACGACAAAAAGCGTGTATCGAAACTGGCACAGAAATATGTAGCAAAGGCAAATGCAAGACAGAGAAGAGGTCGTGCTGGTCGTGTTCAAGAAGGCGTGTGCTTTCATCTTTTCTCAAAGCAACGCTATGAATTTGTAGGTAGTAGTATATTATATAGAAACCAGGGTATTTAATTAGTTTATTAGATGGCCGATTACGAAACACCTGAAATTCTGCGTTTACCTTTAGAAGAATTATGTTTGCGTATTAAAGTTTGTAAGTTAGGATCTATCCGAGATGTACTAAGTGATGCGCTCGATGCACCCTCTCCTAAAATGATCGAAAACGCTATTTTAACTTTGCAAGAGGTAAGAAAATTTAATATATTGTCTTTTTTTTTTTTTTTATTTCCT
>VCJJ01000018.1:0-21522 GCA_024139415.1 Backusella tarrabulga
CCCCCCCCATCGACCTAAAGAAAATTTAATATTTAATTTGTCGAAGACCGTTACACAGTCTTTGCTAGTCAAACTATATTTTGTATATACAATAATAAGACTGACTATGCTGAAGTGCTACTGGTTAATTCCCCGTATCGATACAGGGATATTACTAACAAGGCAAACATTGTCTACCTAGTTAGTAAGAAGGGACGGCGGCCGCGCAGCGGCCGATGTCCCAAGAAGGGCCTGCGGCCCTTCTCGGGACTTAAAGGTTCCTTCGAGCCTAGAAATAAATATTACATTATTATTTATACATAATAATGATTTGTATTATTGTTACTATCCTGAAGTAAATCTACTTACTTGGCGGGCCCGTAGGGCCCGCCTCGTAAGTGAGGGGCGGCTGCTTTGCAGCCGCCCCAAACTTACAGGAAAATTAGTGTAGATCAATAGCATCTTTTAGGTAAGAACAAGTTAGAATAGTGAATACATAAGCTTGTAAGATTGCAATACCAAATTCTAGACCAGCTAAAGCTGTTAAGAATAATAATGGTAATACACTAACTAGTAATAATACAGGTCCTGCTACTACCATTTTCCATGTGAAAGTCGAAATAATTTTTAATAGAGAGTGACCTGCAATCATATTAGCACCTAATCGAACACCTAAAGAAACTGCTCGAGCTAAGTAAGAAATTAATTCAATAGCTACTAATAGGAATACTAATCCAAATGGAGTACCAGCTGGAATGAAGAATCCGAAGAATCCTAATCCATGTCGTTGGAATCCAATGATAGTTACTCCGATAAGGATAGTTGTTGCTAAACTAATAGTTAATACTAAGTGAGAAGTAGCAGTGAAAGAATAAGGTACTAAACCAATTAAGTTACTAATTAAAACAAAGTTGAATAAAGCGAAGATGAATGGTACATAAACTTCGTTTTTAGGTCCAATTTGCTCTCGAACTAGATTTAAGATAGATCCGTAAACAGATTCAGAATGAATTGCCCATCGAGAAGGGATAACGTGACCATTATTTCGAGATAGAACATTCATACCGATAGTAATTGTTACTACTAAGATTAAATAGAATCCGATATTAGTTAAAGATAATTTAGTAAATCCAAAGATTGGAGCTAAAATGAAAACAAAATCATTAATTTCAAATTGCTCTAGTGGGTTATTAACTAAGAAAGTTGTAGCTAAAGTTGACATTTTTATTTATTTATTAGTGCTTTTTTATCAAATAGGTACCTCTAGTCCTCAAATACCTTTACAGGCTAATCTAATGTTATCATTAAATTCTAGAGAGAGAGAACGGATGTATAACATCAATCCAAAATAATCTAATAATTAGATTAATCTAGACTACTTCATTATTTAATATTTTTAGATATTACAATAAGAAGTAAGGCCACCTTACTTATAATAGTAATCTGATATTACCTTTATATTAATAAGAACCGTTTAAGGATCATTATATTCAATTAAGATAATAACATATTGTTTAAATAATTTATTTAGTTTCAAGATTTTATCTTTACTTACGGTACTGCCACGAGAAGGCATAAATTATAGTACCAGGGGGTGGATATAATTAGAATTGTTAATTTCAGAATCAAATAATTTTTATTTAATTCATAATAAAACAATTAAACTAACTAAAACTAAGACCATAAGGTCCTAACCCTTAGGCTAAGCCTACGGAATAGGATTTAATGAGAAGCAAAAAACCGCAAAACGGTTCTGTGCATAAAATGGTATTACACACCATTTTCCGCTGGTTTATCATTATTCTCAGCAGCTAAATCCGCTAAAGTATTCTCAACGATTCCAACAGCTGGAACAATAATTAAGAACCAACCGAAATAGAATGCTGTTGCGAATTGTCCTAAAGTAATGAAAGGCTCTTCAACGTGTTGTCCTCCACACCATAATAAGATAAAGAAATCTACTACAAATAGCCAGAAAGATAATTTCATTAATGGTCGGAAAGCTGAACCTCTAACTCTTGAAGTGTCTAATACAGGCATAGCTAAAAGAATTAATAAAGCACCTAACATAGCAATTACTCCTCCTAATTTATCAGGAATAGATCGTAGAATCGCATAGAATGGTAATAGATACCATTCAGGTACAATAGATGCTGGAGTTTGCATTGGGTTAGCTGGAATATAATTATCAGGATGACCTAATTTATTAGGAGCATAGAATAAGAATAAACCTAATACTAAGAAGAATAAGAAAATTGTTACTAAATCTTTGAATGAGTAATAAGGATGCATATAAAGTCTATCAGCATTTGCTGTAATTCCTAAAGGATTACTTGATCCATGCTCATGTAGAGTTAATAAGTGCATTACTGCTAATGCAGAAAGAATGAATGGTAATAGATAGTGAAGACTGAAGAATCGGTTTAGAGTAGCATTATCTACTGAGAAACCTCCCCAGATGAATTCTACAATATCTTTACCAATCCAAGGAACAGCAGATACTAAGTTAGTAATTACAGTTGCTCCCCATAGACTCATTTGTCCCCAAGGTAAAACATACAATTTCCAAAATATAAACACCAATTTAATTGACATCTGGTTTATATTACATGTACCTTATTAATTTACTAATCCTCGAGTTCGTTACTCCTCTTTCTAGTAAATATCATTTAAGGCCTTGTGAAGAATATAGATATATTCTCGGAAATTCGACTGTACATTAAGCACCATTTCAGGCACCCATTGATGACCCAGTCTGTAGCGATGGTATACACCACCGACGGTCTTGAAAAAGATGTCTAATCTTTGACCGTTTTCATCAATATAGCCAAAGAGACCGTTATTCTCTTCAATACCCCTGTCAGGGTATTCTATACTACTGAATTATTTTTCTGTATAGATTACATAATTCTCCATATAGGACTATGATTAAAGATAAATTATTATACTATCTTATGACAATTGGGTAATTAATCTAATTTAATATACCATTGTTTTTTAAATAATTCTCCAGACTTAATGTATTTATTAATGGTCTTATGATCACATTCAAAATGTTTGGCCATTAATCTAATACCTTCAAATCTTATATAAACTGAACCATCTTCATTATACAATGTTACTGGTTTTGAAGAAGCGTCGGCCGGCGCAGCCGGCAGATGCAAGAGGGCTTCGCCCCTCTCGCTAATCTATATTTATTCTTAACTTCTTCTGATCTATTTAATGCTTTTTCTCGCATTAAAACCTTAACAGAATCTGGTAACTGGGGCGACGCGTAGCGTCGCCCCAATTACCGAGGGGGCGCGCTACGCGCGCCCCCAAGGTAAAGATTTATCTTTATTCAATAGAAATACTTGTTTTCTTCTCTCATCTGAATAGAGATCTTTCATTTTCTGTTTAACTTCTTCAGAATGTGTATATCCTAAAGAATAACCAGCTTCAAGTAGAATGTTGTAAGTTGGTTTATATGTTTGAATCCAATAAGTCTCTAAAGCCATTAGATCTGGATTGTTTCGTTTTGTTACTTCTTCTGGAAAATATTCCAAGATAACAAATGCGAAAGATTCAATCCCGTATTTTTCAAGATCGATGGCAATATTCTTATTACCTAAACCTCTAATTAGATGTTTATAGAATCTGCTATAAAATCTATTGATAACTGCACTACCAACATAGAAATTACCTGTAGTTAAGTTAAAGATACCATAGATACCAGATTTCTTTCTAGTTTTATCTCTAAGATTTTCTTTAACTTCTTCTTTATTAAGTTTTTCAAACACAAGACATGGTTTAATCTTATGTTCATCTAACAAAGATTTAAGTTTAGGAGAAATAATCAAATTACTTGTCATTAAGAAAGTATTCATTTCGTCGTCTAACCATTTTGGGCATGTATTTTCAATACCCAGGAATGCCGTAACAATCATTAAGATTAAGATGATAACACCAATAGTCCATGGTAAAACTCGAGGAGCTTTGTATGAACCATAATATAATCCTCTACCGATATGTAAATAAACAAATGTAAAGAAGAATGAAGCTGTATTAGCGTGAGTATATCTAATTAACCATCCGTAGTTTACATCTCTCATAATATGTTCTACACTAATAAAAGCTAAATCAATATTAGGTGTATAATGCATAGCTAAGAATACTCCAGTTACAATTTGGATACCTAAACATAAAGCTAGTAAAGATCCAAAGTTCCAAGCATAATTAAGATTAGAAGGTTGAGGTGAATCAATTACGTAACTATTAGCAAGACTTAAAAGGGAATGACTCTTTAGTAATTTCATTAAAAATAAAATTATATTAGGCTGATAAGAGGAGTTACCTCAATTTATCGAAAATTCCATTACAACAAAAATTTTGTTATAATCTAAGTCAACAGATCCGAAAGACCTGTTGACTCTCAATGAGACACAATATATCTTTTTATTATAAAAACGTGCTAAGACGCAAGACTGATAGACAAAGCCGAGCACAACCAAAAGTTATCCATGGTTAGAAAAGATTTCACCCTTTTCGCCTGATTTAAGGTGGTTGAACAGATGTCCATACCTATCTAACCGTCAATAGATGAAACCTGTCGATGGTCTACCTTAAAATAAAAATTAGATTAAACATAATACTATGATAAAATCATATTTCTAATTCTTACTTATAAATGTAAAATAACCTCTAGATGTAGGAGTATAAACCAATTTAAAAAACTTTTAAAGATTAACTATATAAAACGTAGACAATTGAACTTAAATCAATTTAGACATCGACACAGAAGAGGATCAAGGGGGCCTCCGGCCCACCTTGATCCAAGTGGCCGCTCCGAGGCCCCTCAGATCTGCTGAAGCGAGGGCCCGGCGGCGCCGGGCTCTTGCAAAGGGCCGCTCCGCGGCCCTTCGCTTAAAAATGGATCTTAGAAAATTATGAGAAATACTTATACATTTACAAGTTCGATTTTAAAGGATTTCATGATGAGATTCATTAATATTACTTGGTTCAAGCCTTATATGGAATGAGCGTATCCGAGGAATAGACAATCAAGTTGTGTAATATCTGTTCTAGTTATGTAACGAAAGTCAATGAGAAAGACCCTATAGAAAATCTGTTCTTAGCGATAACATAAAATATCATTACTTCTGAAAAGGGATAGTTCAAGGAGTAAAGGATCGAGGGGGGGCCTGAGGCCCCCCTCCTTAATCCAAGTGGCCGCTCCGCGGCCCCTCGGATCTCCTTTATTTCTAGAAAGAGGGGGGTGGAAATAAATTATTATTAAATAAATAAAACTAATCTTAAGATAGTTCAGAATTATCCTCCCCACCAGTAAACACTAATGAATAAGAATAACCATACTACATCTACGAAATGCCAGTATAGGATTGCTTGCTCGAAACCTAAGTGGTGGTGATCAGTTAAGTGGTAAGATAGAACTCTGAATAATCCAACTGTTAAGAAGATTGTTCCTACAATTACATGGATACCATGGAATCCAGTAGCCATATAGAATGTAGATCCATAAACACCATCACTAAATGTGAATGGAGCATTATAGTACTCGAATCCTTGGAAACCAGTGAATACTGCAGCTAAAGCTACAGTAGCAATTAATCCGTAGATTACACCTGCTCGGTTACCTTGAATTAAGCTATGGTGAGCATATGTTACAGTAGCACCAGAAGAAAGTAAAATTACAGTATTTAGTAATGGTACCTCCCATGGATTTAATGTTTCAATACCAGCTGGTGGCCAGTGTGCTCCTAATTCAACTGTTGGAACTAAAGAAGAATGGAAGAATGCCCAGAAAATACTAATAAAGAAGAATACTTCAGAAATAACAAATAAAACAAAACCTAAGCTTAGTCCTTTTTGTACTGCGAAAGTATGATGTCCTTGGAAAGTACCTTCTCTAGAGATATCTTTAAACCATAATGTCATAGTAGAAACTAGAGAAATAAATCCAAGAGTTAATAAGAATAAACCATTAGGATATCCTTGGAATGTCATTACTCCTGATAGAGTAACTACTAATAGAGAGAATGATACAGCAATTGGCCAAGGCGAAGCTTCAACTAAATGAAATGGATGCGCTTGAACTGATCTGTTCATAATTTTCGTTGTCATACTGTATATGTAATTCCTATCATACAGAAAACAGGTTATACCTGTTTTCAGTCAATAATTAATTATTGAAATAGTAGTATATCCCTTTTTAATACCCTACTAAGTTTAAAAAAATAAATTGGTTAAATTTAATTACTCTTAAACTAAATGGGAAATGAGTTAAATATGTTTTATCTTCAAAAGGTATATTAAATACCTATATTTTCTAATAGTACAAAACTATTTTTAAAAATATTCTTATACGCTTTGCATATTAAGATAAAAAGATGTAGAGAAAATTCTTTTAAAACATCTTGACAATGTTTTTAAAAAGATAAATTTACTCTTGCTAATTTTTTAGCATTTAACCTTTACTTTTACAAATTTAAAATAAACATTACCCTTTAGGGTATGAATTGATTATATAAACTAATCATTAACATTATAAAATATTTTGTATTAGCTTATGTAGACCATTTCTACTAATAATCTAAAATGTCTTGTATTAGCCTGTATAGACCATGTAGACCAGTATCATAACTTTTTATCGATCTATCCTAAATCTTCCCTTGAGTACTTTATAAATCCTATATTTTTCTAAATAATTAAAATCAAGTTTAAATAGTAAAACCATAAATATTTAAATATTAGTTTAAATCTTCCATATCTAAGTTTAATTATTTTATATAGTACAATAAGATATTTATGTGTATCTCTATTTGTTTATTAGATTAAAAGAAAAACCTTTAATTTTAGTATAAGATGCAAGTGGCGAGACTCGAACTCGCAGTCCTCTCCTTGGAAGGGAGACGCATTAGCCAATTATGCTACACTTGCTTTCTTTTATTAATCAAAACCTAAAAAGTATTTTTATTTAATCTCTTAGGTTTCTTTTTATGGCCTTTTTGAATGAATAGAGTGGGACTCGAACCCACAAGGATTGTTACATCCATAGTTTAGCAAACTACTTCCTTACCGATTCGGTCATCTATTCTACTTTAAACATAGATTGATAAATCTTCTATGTTAGTCGTTTTGACCTAGATATTTCTTTCTATATTAAGAAAAATTAAAGATAAATTAAACTATTATAATAATTTAAGAAAAGATTTATTTATTTTAGGTCCGATGGACTATCACCGGCGGAGCCGGCGACGGTCCTATATAATGACCCCTTATAAATAAAGGTAACTACTATACCATTATAAAGATAATTATTTAAGATTTAAGGCCCCCAAAGAATACTTCTTTTTCTTCGGGGCAAGAAAAGGGGCGAAGCCCATTTCGAAGCCCTTATCCGGGCCCCCGTGGAACGGGGGCCCGGACAAAGGGGCTCTCTTTTTGATCTATTTAACAGAGCGAGAAGGGGCCGAAAGCCCACCCACGCCATCGGCGCGGTCGGGCTTATTTTAATAATTTACTATTATAGTTATAAAATATAGGGAATAGAGGGATCGAACCTCTGACATTTAATGTGTAAGATTAACACTCTAACCACTGAGCTAATTCCCTTAACAAATTTGTTACTTATATGTTATATCGTAGATTTGTTACTTATATTAATATTAGTTTCCTATTTATCTAGATATTTAATAAATTCTTATCTAAACCAAATATATCCTTCGATTATATTCTGCAAAGAAGACGACTACAAAGCCAAAGAAGAAAAATTCCTTCTTTGGTAAGATTTCATTTTTTCTCGTTTTCGCTTTTGGTGAAAAGGTACCTATTACCAGACCGAACACGTCAACTGCGTGATCCGTAAAAGTGGTTTTTATAAATTCTCCCTTTGACCTAAGATAAAAATAATATTTTACTTCGAGAGTTACAGTAGATCTATTTATTTTTAAACCGGAGGGACGGCGGCCGCGCAGCGGCCGATGTCCCAAGAAGGGCCTGCGGCCCTTCTCGGGACTTTTCGAGTTAATTGTTTTAATTTTTTATAAGTAATGATACGCGTTTCTAGCTTAATTGGTAGAGTACAGGATTTCGGCTCTTGCAGGTAGAGGTTCAACTCCTCTGAAACGCTATTTGTGAGCTAGGTTTTTATGCTCAAAAAGGTGGAAATAGTTCAATAGGTAGAACATTAGTTTGTGGTACTAACGGTTCCCGGTTCGACCCCGGGTTTTCACCCTTATATACATAAGAAAGGGTTTTTATAATAAAGTTAGGAGTGTACCATCTTAAAGAAGGAAGAGCCGTAACGAACTCTAACGATAGTCAAATCAAATTTTCTGTAGTAGACAGTAAATACGAGTTTGACCACGAAAACGGGGACCTAAGCTATAGCCGAAGAACGGTTCCAATGTAATTGCTTCGAAGGAGAAAAGAAACACTTCGGTTTGAAACGTTTATTCGAGGTACACTCGCCGTGTCTTTTAACTCGGGATACAGGACCGCCTAGGTGGAGGTATTCTGCAAAGATCTAAATCCTAGGGAGCCCTGCAAGAATCTTATTACAAAGATAGGGTTTAATTATTATAGAGTACGAGGCAGGTCGGACTTGAACCGACATTCACTTACGTGACAAGTAAGGACTCTACCAATTAAGCTACTGCCCCAGAAACTATAATTTATCTTTCTTATATTAATTAATTTATTAAAAAGTATAAAGGTGTTTTATTAGTGTACGATTGGCAGGACTTGAACCTGCAAGGTATTACTACCAGCTGAACCTAAATCAACCATGTTTGCCAATTTCATCACAATCGTTTAATAAAGTGTTACTTATATGTTATATTATCTTAAATTATTGATTCTATATATTGAAGGTTATAATGTTTTCTAAAAAAGAATAATATGCAGAACAGTTTCTTTTTTAATTATTTATCTATATGAATATTTAAACAAATGTATTACATATCTATCTTATAAAAGATTTTGATTATAAGAATAAGTATTTTTATATAATATAGCTTACTTAGTTCAAAGGAAGAACAGGGTACTTCTAATACCCAAATCCAGGATCGAAACCTGGAGTGAGTAATTAATATAATTTAATATTTAAAAAGGCCTGAGGGCCCTTCATGTTTAAATTTATATAAATGTGATTAACTATAATATCAGGTTGGTAAGATTTGAACTTACACTATTTTACACCCAAAGTAAATGCCTTACCAGATTAGGCTACAACCTGATTATTAATTGGAGTTACCGAGACTCGAACTCGGACTACTCGTATGCAAAACGAGCCCTCTACCATTTAAGGGATAACCCCCTGTTTCAATATATTATTAATAATGAAAAGTTAAATTGTTACTTATATAGTTTAGTATTTATATACTTAAAATATAATTTTATTATAAAAGTTAATAGTATAAAGATATACATAAGATTGTAAATTCTAAATATAACGCTGTTATAGTTCAATGGTAGAACGGTAAACTGTTAATTTATGTATAGAGGTTCGATTCCTCTTAACGGCTATTTATATAAATCTATAGTAGCATTAGATGCTACCTTAAATAGAGTAAATAGAAATTACTTTATTTAACTTATTACATAAATTATGGATTATATTTAGTTTAAAATATCTTGAATCAAATATAATAATTTATATTTCACAATCCCAAATAATTTAGGATAAGCGAGAGTGGCGCGCAGCGCCCCTCTTACAGAGGGCGGCTTTGCCCCCCTCAGGCGGCCGGAGGCCGCCTGCCGCTTATACCTTCTGAAATTAAGTATATACATAATTATTTATATATTAATCATTCTTAAAGGTTTCTTGACTTTAGAAGTTAAAAACTTCTAAAATCTTTTTAAGGGATTTTATTAATAGAGACAAAATTAGTCGAAGATGGCCTTCGGCCATCTTCGATGGCTTAATTTCTTAATTTTTATTAATAAGTGAATTTAAGAATTAAAGTTTATCAAGTTTTACATATATTAATATTAATATATCTTGTTTTTAAAAATATGTGAACAATTCTTAATTAACCCTAATTTAGTAGGAATCTTAGTTTACATGAACGCAATTCTATTAGATCTGTTGGCTTTTGGTTCAGTATTATCAGGTATTTTAGTAATTACATCACGAAATCCTGTAATTTCTATTTTATTCTTAATTTCTGTATTTGTTAATGTAGCTTGTTATTTAATTTTATTAGGTATCAATTTTATTGGTCAACGAGGCCTATCTATTTCGTAAGATATAGATGTAACATCACTATATGCTGGGAATTCCTTAGAGCTTTTGGTACTAAACTAGTAACAATCCAAAAGATTGGATAATCAGCAGGAAACCATTAAGATATGGGATCCTCAGAGACTACACGTGATGCCCCGTCAATCATAGACGGGTGAAGATATAGTCCGTCTCTTTTTAATCAATATTATACAGAATTTATGGTAATTTTAAGTTTTTAAACAATGTAAATTAATAACTAAGTATTTAAAAAATTTTACTTATTAATATGTTTATACAAGTAAGGTCAGATTTATCCTATTTAATTGTTTACACAATTGGATAATAATCTTGGCCTTAACCTAAACCCATGATTAAATAGTCGCAGGGGAGATCTAATGACTTCGGCCCCATTATTTTTACTTATGTTATACATCGCTTTAAATAACTTATTACTTAATGTAATTGCGTATCACACAGAAATAGGTACAAACGTATCAATGAACAGACTTAACAATATGAAAGCATTATCTTCATTAATTAAACAATATCTATCTAAATCTGAATACAGTAACTTTAAAAAAGTTAGAGCGAAGCCGGCGGACGCCGGCCGAGCTTGGGAGCTTCGCTCCCTCGCTTCAGAATGTTCAATTTTAGCTAAATTAATTTTAGTAGTTGTATTTAAGAAATCAACTATGGAATCTTTAGATCTATTATTAAATAATTCCAAAGTAAGATCTATTTTAACAGATTATGGTATGGATTTTGAATTAGATAATTTATCTTTAATTCATCCTATCAAATTAGATGATATTGATTATAAATATCCATTAGATCGATTCTCTATGAAAAGTTCTTACGTTAAATGTTATTATAACTGTGAATCTGAAGTCTCTGATATTATGTCAGATAATAAAGATTTAGCAGGTATTTATTATTGGTATAATAATATTAATGGTAAAGCATACGTAGGATCAGCATTAAATCTATCTAGAAGATTAGGTGCATATTATTATCTTAGTAGATTATTAAATCTTGATAATTTAATTAATCGAGCCATTTTAAAATATGGACATTATAGTTTTAGTTTAATAATTTTAAAAACATTGGATTCTAAAACAGTATCTAATGATGATTTATTAAAATTAGAACAATATTATATTGATTTATATGATACAATGATGCCAAAAGGATATAATATGAGACCGAAGTGCGCTCCGCGCACTTTGGCCAACGGGGGCTTCGCCGCCCGTCGACCTTCGGATAGATCAAAAGGATTTACTCATACTGATGCTTCTAAACAATTAATCAGTAGTATTCAATCTGGTAGAACTTTATCAGATGAAACTAAAGCTAAAATCTCTTCAAGTTTGAAGGGTAGAGTTTTTAGTGATACTCAAAGATTAAAAATGAGTGAAGCTAAGAAAGATAGAGTTCCATTAGCAGCTAATCTTTCAAGAAGAAAAAAAGTATGGGTATATGATCTAAATTATAATCTATTAAATAATGCCTTATTTTTATCTGTTAAGGAATGTTTAGATTATACAAATATTAATCGAAAAACATTCTATAAATATGTTGATACGAATAAAGATTACTTAGGTTATTACTATTTTACAAAACCTTTAAAAGGTTAAATTACCTAATTGTATAGTATTTATTAAATATTCACAAAATGAATACGATCTTTGCATATAATATTAATAAATATTAATCAAAGATTAGAAGAGAAGCTTACGTATTTAATGGTGTATGTAGGAGCAATTGCTATCTTATTCTTATTCGTAATTATGATGTTAAATATTAAATTAGTTGAATTACAAGATTCTTCAGAAAATCACTCTAACCCATATCCATTAGCTTTTGTATTAGGTACTTTATTTGTAAGTGGTTTAAGCTTAGCTAATTCTAATATTTCTAAATTTGATTTACCTTCAATTTTTGATACAATCAATTTATTATCGTTCAAATCAGATGCATTAGAAACATTAACAATTAGTCATTCAAATTGGGATAATGTATTTGTATCTATGGATCAAATCAACAGTGTTGGACAAGTTTTATATACATCTCATGCATTATTCTTAATTATTGCAAGTATGATTCTATGTTTAGCAATGGTTGGACCTATTGTGCTTTGTCTAAAACCAACTAAACGAATTAGTTAGTATTAAATTTATTAAATACTAATCTACCTTCATTTTCTAGGATTTTAAGTCCATAGGATTTCAAGAAGAACCTTTAAGGTCAAAGGGCTACAACCCTTAAATCCTGTAATACTGTAGGTATTTAGAAAACCCGAAGGATTCTTGCTTATTAATTTTATGGTTAATAACCAACTAAATAAATTTACTAAGCTCTAATAGCTTAATGACGATAGAATTTATAATTAAGTTAATATAATATTATATTAATATTAATTATTCATGTATTATAATTTACTCATGTTATTATCATTTATTGAGGTACTTATTGTAATTGTACCGTTATTACTATCTGTAGCTTTTATGACTATTGCAGAACGAAAAGCTATGGGATCAATGCAAAGACGATTAGGACCTAATCGAGTAGGATATTATGGTTTACTACAACCATTTGCAGATGCATTAAAACTATTCGTTAAAGAATCAGTAATTCCTGCTCACTCGAATAAAGCTTTATTCTTATTTGCCCCACTTATTTCTTTAATTACTAGTCTATTAGCATGGGGAGTAGTTCCTTTTGGAGCCGGATTAACATTATCAGATCTTAGCTTAGGTATTTTATATCTATTAGCTGTAGGTTCTCTAGGAGTATATGGAGTAATTTTTGCAGGTTGGTCTGCCAATTCTAAATATGCTTTCTTAGGAGGATTACGAAGTACTGCTCAAATGGTTAGTTATGAAGTAGTAATGGGATTAGTTATTCTTACTGTAGTATTATTAGTAGGATCTCTTAATTTAACTAATATTATCCAAGCTCAAATTAATGTTTGGTATATTATTCCATTATTACCATTATCTTTAATGTTTTTAATTTCAGTAATTGCTGAAACTAATAGAGCACCTTTCGATTTACCAGAGGCTGAGTCTGAGTTAGTAGCCGGATTTTTTACAGAACACTCTTCTGTACCTTTTGTAATGTTCTTCTTAGCTGAGTATGCTTCTATTATTTTAATGTCTACTTTTGTAGCAATGTTATTCTTAGGAGGATACTTAGTTCCTTTCGTAGCTTTTGAGAACCCTACATTCTTCTCATTTGAAGGATTAGCTTTAGGTCTTAAAACTTCTTTAATTCTATTCGTATATATTTGGGTAAGAGCTAGTTTCCCAAGATTACGATATGATCAACTGATGAGTTTCACATGGACAGGAATGCTACCATTAACTCTAGGATTTTCAATCTTAGTGCCATGTATCTTAGTGGCATTTGAGATGGCCTAATCAATTAAATCAATATATTATTTAAATTTATTTAACCTAAATTTATATCCACCCCACTCTTCCTATAATATATAGGTTATAACATTAATAAAGAAATGTCTATAGGTTAATCAACTATTTAATTAAAGAATATATTAAAACTAAATTTAAATATTTTAATAAACATAAAATAAAAGTAATGAGTTGGCTTAGCAAAATTGGTAATGCACTCGATTTGTAATCGAGGTAATAGTAGTTCAAGTCTACTAGCCAGCATATATATTTAATATAAACAAGAAAAGAGAAAATCTTTTTTAACTACAGATGACGAGCCGTCCCCAAATGGGTTATAGTACGAAAGGGTTTTAATAGGAGAAGAGTAAAAATAATTTTAGGTAAACAATGTCGTAATATATAAAATGGGTTATATACTAATAACCTGTTTTAAAGTCTATAACATATTACTTTTAATAAAAGTAATAACAATAACAAATATAAACAATGGATCGTAGACTAATTGGTAAGTCATTAACTTTTGATGTTAACTTATGGAAGTTCGAACCTTCCCGATCCATTAATAATGTACATATAAACTTTATTATAAGACTAATTGATAAATCATCAACTTTTGATATTAACTAATGGGAGTTTAAGCCGAGGGCGGCCGAAGGCCGCCCTTGGCAAGGGGGGGGCGCTGCGCGCCCCTCCTTCGCCTTCCTAATCTGTAGTCAAATTTCTATCCAAAGTGTATCTTTGAAAATACTCAATACTTGTAAATAAATAATCTTAAACAAAGATTATTTATAAGATTAATTAACAGGTGTAAACACCGGTAATAATTTTGTACAACAGTTAAATTAAATATTGAATAAATTCTGGGACCTTTATCTATACATTAAATAATTAAATATTTTTTAGCAAGAGGTGTTCATAGTCTTCATCATTGTGAATAGCGAGAGGGCGCGCAGCGCCCGAAGAAAAATTAATATTCTTAGGGCGCACGAAAAAGGGGCTGAAAAAGGGGCGAAGCCCCTTTTTCGGCCACCAAATAATTTATTTTATTCGGGGCTTCGCCCCTTTTTCTAGCGCCCTTTGGCCCCAGCCGGCTGCGCCGGCCGACGCTCCACTTTAACTATTAATTCATAATAAATTAACAGGTCTTCACCAGGTTATTATAGCACCAATTACGTATACTAAAGATTTGATATTCCAAATTTTCACTAAGTTATTAAGATATGTTATGATAAAGGGTCGGCGGCCCGCGCAGCGGGCCGATGACCCAAGGGGGCCGCTCCGCGGCCCCCTCGGGTCTAACTTACATGAATCTAGTGTTCATACTATATAAAATATATTAAAATTTAGTTAATATTAGCATGGTGGGTTTTTTCCCACCATGCATCAGCTATTGCACAGCTGACGCTAATTTGAAAATATTTTTAATTGATTAACCATCTTTATAATAGAAAAACCTATATATTAAAATGAAATAGACCAATCTATATAATTAGAAATTCTACAAAAATTTATAAGTATTTTGAGTCAAGGGCGAGAAAAAAATAGTCAACTCGGGCAAAACCTGGATTGATTCGGACGGTGTTTCACGCCGTCCAAGTCAACTCTTTTTCGTGGCCAAAGAAAGTCAACCTTCTTCGGGCGAGAAAAGATGCAAGCATCTTTTCGTGCCTAAATAAACAGTTTCTTTTTCTTCGGGTTTCGCCCTCTCATCTTCACCTCTTGGATAACCCTTATATTTAGAGATAATAAGAATTGTTGTAATAAATACGTGGTATAGTTCAAAGATGGTCTGTATTTTATGGGTAAACATCTATTAATTTTAATAAACTGATAAATAAAATAAGTATCCAATAATGATATGTAATGTATTACCAAGATGAAAAAGGGACTATCGGGGATGACTAGCCAATACATCCAAAGGAGGTAGTTTATACCAAAAATCGTAATGAATGATTTGATAATTACGATGATCCTAAGGGAAACCAATATAATAATAACTCTACGAACTGAAACATCTAAGTAGTAGAAGGAAAAGAAATCAACCGAGATCCCGTTAGTAGTGGTGAGCGAAAGCGGGTTAGCCTATTTTCTAGCCGGCATTCTCAGAGTGCTGGCAGTGCCGGACCTTCGGTCCGGCGCCGCCTAATGGATTTATTCCATTGGGTAAGTTCTTCTTTAGAAGAATTTAGATTAGCTTATAATTTGTTTGGAATGACAAACCATAGAGGGTGAAAGTCCCGTAATAAGATAAACTAGAAAAATAGTAAGTAAGATGAGAGATAACTTGTCTGAATATAGGGGAACCATCCTCTAAGGCTAAATATGATGTATTGAGCGATAGTGAAGAGTACCGTGAGGGAAAGTTGAAAAGTAAGTAGATAACTGGTGAAAAGATCCTGAACCGGTAGTTCTATAAGCAGCAGGAATCTGAGTTTAAATACAAGATGACTGCGTACCTTTTGCATAATGGGTCAGCGAGTTAATCTGTGGTGCAAGTAGAAATACTTAGCGAAAGCGACTACGTTAAATGGGCAAGTACCATGGATTAGACCCGAAACCAGGTGATCTTATCATGACCAGGTCATTAAGGACCGAACCAGTGCCTGTGGCAATAGGCTTGGATGAGTTGTGATAAGGGGCGAAAGACCAATCTAACCTGGAGATAGCTGGTATTCCGCGAAACATATTTTGGTATGTTGTCCTTCGTATCTGTAAACTGGTACAGCACTGGATACTATGTCCCTCGTGGACTTGATTGGGGGGTCGTGATGGCTCTATCAATAGAATCGGTAATTTTACCGATTCCCAAACATTTTTTGTTTGGGAATCTAACCTCGGAATGGTTTACAGTTAATAAAGGACGGTCAGACTATAGGTGCTAAGGTCTTTAGTCGAGAGGGAAACAGCCCAGAACAAGAATTAAGGTCCCTAAATACTACTAAGTGAAATTAAGGTAGTCCATGAAATTACACAACCATTCGGTGGGCTTGGAAGCAGCCATCCGTTAATGAAAGCGTAATAGCTCAATGGTCTGTAATAATAAGTTTCAAGGGCACCGACAATGTATCGGGTCTAAGTAGTATACCGAGATCTTGTCCCAATATTATTAAGAATATTGGAGGGTAGCGGAACACTCAGGACATGGTTGAAGGATAGGGTTTCCTTATCTGGACATAACTGAGGAGAGAATGCTGACATGAGTAACGTAAAAGTGGGTAAAATCCCACTCGCCGAAAGCAGAAGGGTTTCATGGCTAGGCTCAACCTCCATGAGTAAAGTAACGGCCTCTAAGGTTTTTAAAACTCGGTGCGGCTTTGTCGTGCCATAATGAGTGAACTCCGATAGGAGTAATCGATGAGAAAAACTAATTTAGATAACAGTTTTAATATTGACACATATCAGTAATGGTATAGTTTTAATTTAAAATTCAGGAAATGATCTAATTTTTTAACCGTACCCTAAACCGACACTGGTCTGCTGGTAGAATATACCAAGGCGTTGAGCGAATCATCTTGAAGGAACTCGGCAAAATGACTCCGTAACTTCGGGAGAAGGAGTACGATTTTTATGATCGTGGCACAGAATAGAAGAGTACGACTGTTTACTTAAAACACCGGTCTTTGCTAATAGGAAACTAGATGTATAAAGACTGATACCTGCTCAGTGCTGGTAAGTCAAGAGAGGTACTAATACGGTACTGATTGAACCTCCAGTAAACAGCGGTTGTAACTATAACGATCCTCAGGTAGCGAAATACCTTGGCCACTAATTATGGTCGCGCATGAATGGTTTAACGATACTCTTACTGTCTCCAAGATGAGCTCAGTGAAATTGAATTATCCGTGCAGATGCGGATTACCATTAGCTAGACGGGAAGACCCTATGCAGCTTTACTGTAGTTAGTCATTGTGTGCTTATAATTAAGGTGTAGAATACAAGGGAGTCGATTAGACATCAGTGAAATACCTTGACTTAATTAGGAGCACGCTAAACCAAATTTTTGGGACAGTGATTAATGGGCAGTTTATCTGGGGCGGATTTCTCCCATATAGTACCGGAGAAGTACAAAGGTCGGCTTAAATCCGATGGAAACGGATGGGCTAAAGAGAGCCTAATTAAGTGTAATGGCATAAGCCGGCTTAACTGTAAGACTGACAAGTCATACAGATACGCAAGTAGGTCATAGTGATCCGGTGGTCCATTATGGAATGGCCATCGCTCAACGAATAAAAGTTACGCTAGGGATAACAGGCTGATCAATCTCGAGAGTCCATATTGACAGATTGGTTTGGCACCTCGATGTCGACTCATCACATCCTGGGGGTGTAGGCGCTCCCAAGGGTTCGGCTGTTCGCCGAGTAAAGTGGTACGTGAGTTGGGTTAAGTACGTCGTGAGACAGTACGGTTCCTATCTACTAATGGAATTAGAATCGGACAAGAACATTACTCTAGTACGAGAGGACCGAGTGATATGAACCTCTGGTATACCTGTTATTGTTTACTACCTATTTTAGGTCTGTTACAGTACGGCAGGAAAGCTACGTTCAGAAAGGATAACTGCTGATAGCGTCTTAAGCGGGAAGCCTATCTTGGCACGATTCTTTATTAGAGTGACTGTAGATCACAGTCTTAATAGGTTGCAGGTGTAAGCATAGTAATATGTTAAGCTGGGCAATACTAAATTCTCAAGCAACTTGGTAATAACATATCATAATCACAACAATACCCACTTAAAGAAAGGGTTTCAAAGAAACTAAGTTATTCATAAACAATCTTCAACATAATCTTTAAAAAGATTATATTGAGGCTGAGATGGTTTATCTCATTTTGAGCTTATGTATTACAGAAGTTATGACATCATTAAAAATGATGTCATATCATGTAATTTTAATCTTGAATTCCCTATGACATCATCTATGATTTTTGTCTGTTTTAAAAACTATTTTTAGAAAATTCTATTATCCAAACAGTAATTAAGAGCGAAGGGCCGCGGAGCGGCCATTTGCAAGAGCCCGGCGACGCCGGGCCCTTTGCTATTAATTAATATTATAGTGCCGGATATAAGGCTTAATTAAAATTAAAGTATAGTGCCATATACAAGGCCTATTATTAATAATATTGCGGAAGGCCGCAGAGCGGCCTTTTGCAAAGCCCGGCGTCGCCGGGCCTTCGCTTACTTAGTTCTTATAATAATAATAGATAGGGTATTTACTATAAGAATCATAAGACTTGAACTTATATCTTAAGTTTCGTAATACCTAAATTTTACCAATTAAACTAGGTTTTCATCTATTAGTAATAACCTAGATTTTAGTTATAAATGCAGACGGGGACGGCGAAGCCGCCCGGGTCAGCAGGGGGCGGAGCCCCCTGCAGACGTGAACGCGCGGAGCGCATTCGGGTCAGCGTTTATTTAAACGCAGACGGGGACGGCGAAGCCGTCCTTGTCAGCGGGGCGGAGCCCCGCAGACTATTTAGTTTCCCAAAGATTGGTACTTATAGAATCTACCACGAAAAGGTAAGTCTTATCAGATTCCAAGACATATTATTGATTATATGTCTTATTGATAGTTAATATTCCAAAAAGAATAAAACTTATTTTCATCTCCGTTAAATTATTTTTGAACGAAGATTATAAATCTATTATTTAGATGCTAAGAACATTCGAGCTGATTGTACTAACATGAAGTTAGGTAGAATGTATTTAGATGCTACATATAGTAAAACCATAAGTAGAAGGAATGCGAATGATACTTGGTTTAAGAAGTAAAATGGAACTAATTGTGGCATTGTGTTCTAAGTTGTTAATAAGTTATGGGATATTTATTTAAGATTGGGAAATATAAATCTTAAATATAAGATTGACCTAAAGGGTCTTTCTAGATCTTTATAAAATTGATTTATGTATGATCAGTTTCTTTTATTTGATTAATTTTATCATTATATATTATTAATTAAAAGATAGTATAAAATAACACTCATTAGATAAAAATTTAATGGGGCCTAGGATCAAAAGGTTTTAACCTTTAGGCTAAACCTGTGGGGATAGAACTTTAGGTTCTTAGGAGAATATTTAAGATATTTTGATTCAAAATATCTAGGTCAAGATAAACTTGAAGGTTTCTTCTTGATCTTCTTTTGGGTCTTTATTAAATATTCTGGATTTATAACTTTCCTCAAAGTATTACTTTGGGTTAGTCATTTTTTGACTAGTAATTTAATATTTAATTATTAAAATAGAATTTATAATTTTCTAGAAGTACTTTAAGGTTTCATCTAGAGGTTTATAATATTTTCTTCTTGTAGTGAAACTTTAAAATCACTAGGCTAAAGACGGTCTTAAGTCTTCTAAGATTGAAGATTAAAACCTTCAGACTTAGGTTAGAAGATTAAATAGTTTAATAAATTTATATTATTATTCCCTCTATTTAAGAAGTAACAATATAAACTACAACTATGATTTTATCACTATTGGTTACACCTCTTCTAGGTGTTATTGGTGTTATCCTATCTGGAGAAAATACATCTCTGCAAAAAAGGGTAGCTCTTTCTAGTTCATTATTAACTTTTGTATTATCTCTAGTTCTTTGGGCTGGATTTGATTCTAATTATAATGGATTCCAATTTGTTAGTTCTTTCCCTACTTTAACTACTCAAGAAGTAGTTGGAGTAGATGGTATTTCTCTATTCTTTGTTCTATTAACTACATTTATTATTCCTATTTGTATTTTAGCTAGTTGGGAAAGTATTAAAACAGAAATTAAATATTTCTTAATTGCTTTCTTAGTTCTAGAAACTTTATTAATTGCAGTATTTGTAGTTCTAGATTTATTATTATTCTATATCTGTTTTGAAAGTGTATTAATTCCTATGTTCCTAATTATCGGTATTTGGGGTGCACGAGAAAGAAAAATTCACGCAGCTTATCAATTCTTCCTGTATACTTTACTAGGTTCTTTATTTATGTTATTAGCTATTCTAGTAATTTATTTTGAAGTAGGGTCTACAGATTATCAAGTATTAGCTGTTGCAGATATTAGTGAAACAAGACAAAGAATCTTATGGTTAGGATTCTTCTTATCTTTCGCAGTAAAAGTTCCTATGATTCCATTCCATATTTGGTTACCTGAAGCTCATGTAGAAGCTAGTCTAGCTGGATCTATTATTCTAGCTGGAGTTCTATTAAAATTAGCAGGTTATGGATTCTTACGATACTCTATTGCTATCTTACCAGATGCTTCTGTATTCTTTACTCCTTTAGTTTATTCTTTAGCTGTAATTAGTATTATTTATTCATCTTTCACTACTTTAAGACAAGTAGATCTGAAGAAAATTATTGCTTATTCTTCTGTAGGTCATATGAATATTACTCTATTAGGATTATTCAGTAATACAATCCAAGGTATTGAAGGATCATTAATCCTTATGCTTGCTCATGGAGTAGTATCTCCTGCTTTATTTATTTGTGTAGTTATTTTATATGATCGATATCATACTCGATTATTAAAATATTACCGAGGATTAACTCAACATATGCCAGTATGGTCTGTTATGTTCTTCTTATTCACATTAGGTAATATTGCAGTACCATTATCAGCCAACTTTGTTGGTGAATTCATGACATTCGTTGGATCTTTCCAACAAAACCCAGTACTAACTGTATTAGGTGGTTTAGGAATGATCTTAAGTGCAGCATATGGTATCTGGTTATATAACAGAACAGCCTTTGGTGCTCAAAGTAGATATCTAGTTCCACTAGGTGATATTAATAGAAGAGAGTTTATGACTTTAGTTCCATTATTATTCTTAATGTTTGTAATGGGATTATTCCCAAATCTATTCTTAGAACCTATGCATTTAGCAGTATCTAATTTATTAATCTAATTTTAAACTCACCCCCCCCCC
>VCJJ01001800.1:33239-54932 GCA_024139415.1 Backusella tarrabulga
CTGTACCTTGACAGCACTAGGTTCCCAAATACCGTAATCCTTCATGTCTACCACCTTACCTGCCTCACCATCAATACCAAATGAGTGCTCACCAACAGCGTGCTTGGCTCTTAATTGTGTAAGTGTTTTGATGGCGTTGCCACCACAGTTTTGAACCAAGGTACGAGGAATGACCTCCATTGCCTCGGCAACAGACTTGTAGGGCCACTGCTCAACACCCTCAATCAACTTGGCCTTTTCTTCTAATTTGACGGCAACAGCCATCTCGGTAGCACCGCCACCAGGGGCCAACTTGGCGCTATAAAAGACATTACGGGCAACACACATGGCATCTTGGAGGTTACGCTCGACCTCGTTGATGATGTCTCTGCTGGGACCGCGAAGAATGATGGAGCATGCCTTGGGATCCTCACACTTTGTCAAGAAGGTAAAGTATTCGTCGCCAATCTTTTCAATGTTGAAAAGACCACACTTTGTACCGACATCGGATTCACGGAGATCATCGACACGGTTGACAATGGTGGCACCGACGGCACGGGCAATACGGTTGTTATCAGTCTTGCGAACACGGCGGATAGCGGTGATGTTGGCCTTGACAAAGTAGTGCTGTGCGAGATCAGAAACACCCTTTTCGGTGAAGACGAGATCGGGCTTCAGGGCAATGATCTTATCACACATGGCCTTGACCTGCTCTTCTTCAATCTGAAGGATACGGTTCCAATCGGCCTCCTTTGTGATTTCAATGTTGGTTTGAGACTCACCCTTCTTGTACTCGAGGGGACAATCCAAGAGAATAACGCGAGGGTTTTCAATGCGACGACGCATCTTGGGATGGGTGACGTCTTTGTTCAAGATGATGCCGTCCAAAACTTGAGAAGATTCGATTTCGCCACCAGGAATCTAGAGCATATAAACGATGAATTCCTCTCCCGTTGATAGTCATTGCTTCATTTACCTTTTCAACACGTGCATAGCGCTTAAGATCAACCTCGGTCTTACCGGTGCCCTCTTCTTCGATGGCGACACAGCGAACAGCCTGCAAAGCAAGGTTGCACATCAAATCACTCCAGGTGCTGGTGAACTTTGTGCCGATAGTGGACTTGATAAGTGAAAGCATCTCTTCCGTGTTGTTGACATCGACAGGAGTGGAAATTTCCTCGACAATCTTCAATGCATCCTCCAAGGCCTTCTTGAAGGCACTGATGATAACAATGGGATGAATATTGTTCTGAATATGGGGCAAGGCACCAGCCAAAACTTCACCAGCTATAATGATGATAATAATACACGGGTTAGACTTGGTCTCGCCACGTGCCAATACGAAACCTACCAAGGATAATGACACTCGTGGTACCATCACCGACTTCCTCATCTTGTGTTCTGGAGAGCTCAATCATACTCTTGGCAGCAGGATGATCTACTTCGATTTCACGTAAAATGGCGTTACCATCGTTGGTCAATAAAATACCACCCATGGGATCAAGCAACATTTTAAGCATGGATTGAGGGCCCAGACAAGTACGGATGACATCAGCAACAGTCTATTAGCAAGGAGCGTTAATGACACCCATCAGGCTGTTTCATCTTGTTTATTTACCTTGGCTGCTGTGATGTTGGAGAGCTGAGCCTTACGACCAGACTCTCTCTCCATATTGGTATCTAACAAGAAGGTTATTTATATGAAATACGCACAAACACTCTTGGGCCTCTTACTCATGACAATCACGGGTGCCTGCATTGTTGATTAGTGTTTAAGTTAAAGATGAAAAAACAAAAAAAAACTTTTTTTTCTTGTGTGTGTGTCCTAGTGTTTTTTTTTGAAAGGCGGCGCGCGTGTCTGTCAATGGAGTTTAAAATGATGGAAGGTGAATGAAGGTTCAAAATCGAGATAAACCAATCAATTTAAATTTTACTCGAGATGTGGTTCAAAGCGGGAACAGCCCTCCAAAAAGCGAAGATAAAAATAAAGAGTGGATACTGACAAGTGACAGTATTACAACGTATCAAGGTGAATGGCGAAATGGCCTCTTTGATTATTGCTATGACTCATTGCAGTCGCAGTTGCTGTCTTTTGATTTGTTCTGCTGCGCCCATTTCACTGGTTTTTGTATAAAAAGAGGGCCTGATTTCACCTTTATTTTTAATTTTAAAAATAGTCCACACATTTCTCTTACTATTATTATTATTATTAATGAATCACTCCAAGATATTGGTAAGCTGCTCTTTTTATCCTTATTCTTATTCTTATTCTTAACTCGGTATTCATAGTTGGTTGGTCTCGGTAATCTTCCTTTACCCAACACCAGGCACAATGTCGGTATGATGACGCTCGATCACATTGCAAAGGCATTAGGCCTGACCTGGTCTCAGCATCGTCCCTGGAAGGCAGACAAGGCAGAAATCTCAATAACAATTGAAACTATCCACAAGTCAGAGACCATTATAAAGGAGTACAATATCACACTATTAAAGCCAAGAAAACTAATGAATATCAGTGGTTCATGTGTGGCTCAAGCAGGTAAAGACATTGAAAATGCCATAAAGTAGTAATTCCCGATATTTACGCCCCCCGTCTTTTTTGCCAGCCAAGGATCTTTCTATTCCCATCAACAACATTTATGTATTTCATGATGATTTGCAGCGTGAGCTTGGAAAAGTGAGTTTAAAGGCAAGCGGCTCTGCCAATGGCCATAATGGCATAAAGTCAGTGATGGACCACCTCAAATCGGATCAATTCAAACGTGTTCGCATTGGCATTGGACGACCTATCGATAAGGATCAAGTTGTGGACTATGTGCTTGGCAAATTCACCCAGAATGAAATGGAAACATTGGACAAGATCATCTATCCAATGTGGACACAGCAGAGCATTCAACTCTTGTGTGATAAAGGCGAGATTGCAAAACAGCAAAAGACAAGGCAGAAAAATAACAGTGAACGCATTGTTATTAAGCAACAAGCATAAATAGAAACCCCCTTCATTTTGTAAAGTTAAACATATAAAAAAAATGCCCTTGATTTATACATAAATAAAATATATACCCCCTCATAACCATAGTAACAAAAATAAACATTAATTGTTTTATTATTATTAGAATAAATGTGCCTGAAAGAGTGTGTGTGTGTGTGTGTGTGTGTGTGTGTGTGTGTAAGTGTTGCTGTTGCTGTTGCAGTGTATATATATATATATGCTCTAGTAAAGAATAAATAAATAATAAATAAATAGATATAACGAGAAGCGAGAAAGAGAGAAATCAACCAGTGTGTTGAGCCCCTACTGTAAATGTAAATGCACCCCCTGAATTGCTCATGATTGCATTATTTGGATCCTGTGATGGGCTATAGAATGAGTTCTGGAATGCATCCTGTGAACTGTAGATACTTGTCATATCATCATCTGGCATGAATTGGCTCGGGCTAGGCGAGACCGGTGTGTTGAGTGCAGTGTGGTATGTGCTGGCCGGCGAGCCGTGGTCCATTGGGCTCAAGCCGGGCGATAGACTGGCTCGGTTTTGATTGAGATTGTGTGTCTGCACTGTCAGCGTGGGTGGTCGTTGGGGTTGTGCTTGGTTCATGAGATAGCTTTGTGGCAGAATGTCGTGTGAAGTGACAAATATGGAAGGAGGATTGTCCGTATCTTGGATATGACTGCCTCCATTACCATTGTATTGAGCAAAGTTTAGCTCCGGAGGCATTTGAACTTTAGGAAATATTGTATATCAGCGCACAATGTAAAATATTAGCTATAGATTGATACATACTTTGTGCTCCGTGCCTCTGTGCTAAGAAATCCATCATGTTCCTCAAGTATTGCTGCTGTTTATTCTGTCTTTCCTTTGTCTCTGCAAGCTCTTGCACGACCTGTGTAAAGCTCTTTTGTAAATGGGTCAATTGCTGCATCATTTCAGAGTATGAGACCTGCATCACAGCCATGTGCGAGTTGATATCACCGCCATCCCTCCTTGTTTCTGTTTCCAGCGACTTGCGCTTAATTTCATCCAGCAAGTCTGGTCTATCCTTGATAAACTTTGGGTGAGAGAACTCCCAGATTTGGTTTTCTGCCAGTGTGCGATGGCCTCGAGGTGATTTATTGACCTTATGAAATCCATACCTATTTTATAATTCAACGTTAGCCATCGTGTTTTTAAAATGCGAATAAATCACTTGCATGTTGAGTTGGCGCACAAAGCTGCTAAAATTATTATGTTTAAAATGCTTTGGTAAAACTTCTCGAGAGAATTCCATAATATTGCACACAATAAACGAGGACCCAGTATAATTCCATGCAATGAGATGCTGATATTGATTATCCACTACCATGCTATTACCAATTATTATATCATTAGCCCTCTTTTCTTGCCCCCCTTTCCTTTTCAATCATGGTATTTACTTGTACAGCTTGTGGACAAATGTGTTGCTGTTGCCGGTCTTGGCTAGCCCGGGTGGTTGAAGTGACATACGCTGTGAAAATTGATTCCCAAGCGAATCTCTGGGTGATCCTCCCGGTGAATCGTATGGTGAGATGATGGGCGAAGTTCCTGGTGATCCCGAGGAAGCTGAACTGTCGTTAAAGGATCCAGAGATGGAAGACATGGAGGACGCTCTGCCGTGATGTATGTGCTTGTTCATTTCAAGTAGAAAAATTAAAAGTATATGCTTTTTAAATAAGTTCAAAAAAAGGAAATAAAAGAGAGAGAGAGAGAAAAAAAAAAGGAATACATAAAAAAGGGCATTTGAGTGCGAGGGAGGCAGCAGCATTTAAAAAATCACGTGAGTTTTTTTATTTATTTATTATTATTTATATTTACTTAAAAATGACGGCATTTTTCACAAAACACTAATGTTTTTTATTTATTTATGTATTGAGCAGAAAATCGTTACTAATGCAATTGGGCGATAATGCAAATAGCATAGTGTAATGATGAAAAACCCTTTTTTTATATAAAAAAAGAGACTACAAAAAAGAAAACTGGTAACAACCAAAAAAACTCGCGTAACACAATCAAATACAAATTACTCTTTTCAGTCTATTCACCATCCGATCATTGGTGAATACTTGATCAAAAACCACTCTTTTACATATCCAATATATGCTGAGCTACTCTTTTGCTTTGTTTTAGAATCTCTAGTGTGACCCTTTTCGTCTTTCTATAATCAATTGAAGCAGTTCTAAAAATAGACTGCACAAAAAAAAAGGGTTTTGTTTTGCTTTTATATTTTTCTCAATCAGGATAATTTTTCTGTAAGAGAGATATGTTTGTAACAGCACATAAAGACTTACCACCTTTGTATTTTGCTTTATGAATGAAATTAGCTGTATAATAGGTTTATCCGTTTAAATGACATGCATCTAATATCTTTTGTCTCTCTGAAACAAGCATATGAAAATGAGTATAGGGTCTTTTATAGGGAAATATGGCGTTTCAATAATTATGTAAGTGACTCCATGTCTAACGAAACGAAATTAACTCCATCTTCATTTCAGGCACACGTCTCAACCTGAAAGCTTACTGGTCCAGCGAAAATGCTGACTTGGAAAATATTTTCATTTCCATTTGGTAAATTACCACGTAAATGGTTCCTGATACAGCGGATCAACTCTGGCCAAGAAAGAATCATCGTTTTAAAACCTAGCAAACTAAAAAGTCTAGAAGAGGAACATGATCCTCTATCAAGATGAATTATATTGTCCAAGTCAAGTCATCAATCCAAGAAACGGGTTACAATCCTGATAGCATATGCATTTAGCGCGAACCAGTAATAAAGAAATATTGTGTCAAGTAGTTATTTTGATATAAATCCAATCCAGGACTGATAAACGATATACTACAATCTATCATTTACATCATCATAATCAGGATGTGTAAACACTTTATTATTCGTTTACATGACTTGAAGTCTCTTCTGATAGCGTAACTTTGAGTTTATTTGTATCATGTTGCTGCAACCCAAGATGATGCACTTTTGAACCTAACTATGTCACATATAAAAGATATAAAAAAATACTGGTCCTTTTTCATATTGACAAAGCCGATCCGCCATTTATTTATAAAAATGAATACAGAAAGTCGCATTATTAGATTCACTCATAGTAGTATTTGAAAGGGGAGAAAAGCAGCACGAGAGGATAGATACTATCAAACACACTTAAAGTGAATAAAAAAAAAGCCTTGGGATATAGGCCTTCTGGCATACTTTTGATTGCCCTGATTTATTTAGTCCCCGATTGACAGCTACACAATTTTTGTCTGCTGAAAAATCCGGAGACAAGTGCTTATGAAGATCATGTCATCCCTTCTATGGAAACTCTTTTTTTTTAAAAAAAAAAATAAAGAATGTATACCATGTCTGATCATTTCTTTATTTTGGTAAAGTAAAGAACAAACACATATGCCAATGTGTCGAAAGACGACATGAATTTATCAATAGCCCGATGAAAGTTTTCCAATTGATTTTGAACTTTACATCATCTTCACTAAATAAGTTTGTAGATTTTAATTCTTTAGAAAAAATGCTGTTATAAACTTGAATTGAACAACATCATAGGAAAAGTGTGTAGCTGTGACTTTGATTTCGCCACAACGATTCATATTATAGTCAAATACTGTAAATCAGTTTACCAGTAGAATCCTTTTTTTATTTATTTATTTATCTCTCTTTCATTTTTTCAAAAGAAAAACGAAGCCCAACCATCCATTTTATCATATTATATACATCTATCAATTAGTTGAAACCTCTTTACGTTCTATAACGAAAAGAAAAGAGTACAATAAGCACCATCTGGTAACTATCCATCTTTGTTATCATATAAAATATAACGAATTATCGTAACCTCATCCTATCACCTTCATAGTACTCATCCAAGTTCTGAACTTCATCCACTGATAGTTCCAGAGCACATCAAAATGCCACTCCTTTCAACAGCTTCAGTGATCTTTCGCACCATCGAAATATATTTCCTACTGGCTCTCTTGTCTCCAATATTACGCCTGAATGCAACAACAATACAATGCATCATCCTACCATGTTTACTCATGCTACTCTTCATTAATGGTAACTTATCAGAAATAACATTAAAAACAGTCATCTCGACAGCGATTCAGTGTTTAGCAGCAATCATGTATGTCACCTTACTATTTCATCAGAATTTGCAGGAACACCTAGTAATATGGCTCTCCCTCATTCTCTTATTTTTCATCATGCGAATGTGCGATTTCCTTGAGAAGGTGCATCAACGCATTGCTCGCGAGTTTACAGATGTATGAACGGTGTATTGGATATTAACATAATAAAAATACAAATATTGTGTAGAGTGATTGATTTATTCCTTCTTATATATCAACTAGTGAACCCCTCCCCTCTAAATTTTATCATTGTTTCGAAAGCCTTACTCGAGAAAAGCCTATATATATATCATGTTTAACTCATGGGTTTTTTCCTTTGCCTTAGAAAAACGTTCATCATACATTCCAAAGTAATTTTATCATAAATCTCTTTTTTTTTTTGTTCTGAATTCATACTTTTATAAACTGTCACTTCCTCAATTTAGTAATTTCGCTTCTATGGTGGTTTTTTTTTCTTCCATCCTGGCTTCAAGTACTTTAATTGATCTATAAAAACGACTTGGATTCATAATTAAATACCCATATATACACAGTTATTCAATGGTTATAGATTAATACTTGAATTCCAAGTAGTTTAACTTTAGCATAGTAATCACTAAACTTTCGTTTTTTTGGGATTTTATAATTGGATCTATCTCATTCTGTAATTCTAAGACGATATACTTTATTGAAGATGTCATATCAAGAAGTGACTATTATAATTAATAATATCAATAGACATCTGATTGTACTCATGTGAAAGTGATGAATCAATAAAAAAACTTATTTTGTATGTGCTGTGAGTGCAATATGGGCAACTGTTGTGATCTAGGAGCTGTGTAATGAAATAATCGTTACACCAAGTACTAAAGATGTTTTTCTAATAGAACGTTTTGTGTATTTTTGTTTTAATTTGATGAATTAGAAAGTAAATGGGACAAAAGAGTAAACTGTACCTTGATTTCATAATCATATTCATTTTTTTTTATATTTACATTTGTCCAAGTAAAGAGTGAGAAGTTTTTTTTTATTTGTTTGTGATTTGTGTTGTGTAAAAAAGTGCTGATCAAAAACCATTCGGAGACTTTGTTGAACAAATGGAATTCAACTGTGTTCTGTTTTAAGAGAACTCCGAAGCAAGGTTTTATTTTCTTTATTTTAACTTTATGACAAAGAATCTACCTTAAAAGAAAAACATGGTGATCTTATTGATAGAAAGAAAAAAAGATATCGATAGAAGATAGTTTTTAACAAGTATTTTCTACTTTATATAAAATAGAATAAAAAAAAATGATGTGCATGAGTGTGTGGGAATTGACGAATATGAAAACAACAGCTTATATCAGACCACAACAAACTCATTTCAAAATAAAAAACCAGATTTGAAATAGAATAATGATTTTCCTTAATATATTTTTTCTGTTTGAAAATAAAGAGCAAAAAAAAACATCCATGATAATACATGTTTATACACTATATTTATTTATATGACTATTGTATTGTTGATGTTTTATTTATTATTCATTTTGGCGTACATCAAGATCAGAGGGAAAAAATCCTTTATTTATATAATAATAAAAAAAGCTATCGCGTGAACCTTTGTCCATGGAACCAAGCCACGTAAGGGAGTTGAAAAAGATTTTTTTTTAAAAAAATAGCTCCCATATATAGAAAATCTTTTTGTGAGTCATAGAAAAAATTCTTATCTAAACCAATAGGATAAAAGATCCGATAGGTTTAAATACTAAAAAATTTGGAGCATTTTTTTCCCTTTTCTTTTTCTTTACTTTTTACTAAAAGTACTTTTTCTATTAAAAAAAATACTCTTCCCACTTTCTATTATTATTGTATTGTATTAGGTTTGGTTCACCTAATATAATATCACCCGCTTCTTGTCTTTGTACACACACACACACCTTAATTAATTATATATATTTGTTGGTCCCCTTTATCTGTTATTAAGTATTATATATTCCGTTTCCCAACGATGTCTTTCACCGCTTAAATTAACCCTCTCGTACTCCTCGTACGACCCTATATCGCACCAGACAACCAAATAGAAAAACAGAACCCGATTAAATAGAACCAATATGGTTAACCTTTCGCTATTAACATGCCTTCACACGCCAAAGTGTACTACAAAAAAAACTTGCAAACTTCGAAAACCGATAAAACTTTTGCCCTGCTAAACACTATTACATTTTTATAAACTGTTAAAAAAATAATCAATATCGCCAAAAAAATGTCCTCCGTCCAAACTCCCGCTGTTACCGCTCCAGTAGCCACCAAAGATGAAATGCAGTCCCAGGACGCTTTCACTCAACTTTACCAATCACTCACCCCCATCATGGGCATGGTCACTCCTCAACAGGACTCTGCTGCTATGTTTGACGAATGGCTCAAACAGGATATTCTCTCTGAATGCAGTGTTACCTCTTCACCAGAGATAAGCACTCCTTTGGATCAGTTTCTCATGTCACCACCTTTCCCCTCCAAAGACATTCCTGCTACCACCAACTCCGAGTCCGCTTCTCAGACCTCTCCCAACACTGCCAACTATGACTTGGATGTCTCTGCCATCCTCGATTCACCTGTTACAAGTAGCTACTCTCTCACTGCTGCTACACCTTCTCAGGCACCCACACCTGCTGCTACTCCCTCCATTCAGATGAGTAACCTGTTTGGTGATATTGGCGATTCCTTACCCGCCGCCCTTGCTGCACTTGCCGCGGTTGCAGCCAGTCCCATGACGTCTGTTCCTGCCGAGATGTCGTCTCCTGTTACTAGTGCCTCTACCCCTGCTTTCTCTGCATCGCCTCGCTCTCGCAAGCGTGCCTCTGACATCATCACTCCTGGTGATGAAGCTGCCGTTAAGCGTCAAAAGAACACGGATGCTGCTCGTCGCTCCCGTCTCCGAAAGGTACAAAAGATGGATTCACTTGAGATCCGAGTTTCCGAATTGGAGAAATTGAACGCCGGTTTATTGATGCGCGTTGCGGTTCTTGATTCTGAAAAGACCAACTTGAAGGCCAAGGAGTCCTCTTATGAAACTCGTATTAGAAACTTGGAAGATCAATTGGCTGAAGCCCACAAGGCTTTGGCTCGTCGTCAATAATTATTATTTTTTGATTTTATAAACATTTTTTATTTTATTAAATTCATCATTTTATATATACATATCGTTTCATTTTCTTTTCTTTTTTGCAAGTAAACTAAAAATATTTTTTTTTTTAAAAGTATATGATAAAACGTTGTGCAATTGGGATTTCCTTTTTAAAGTGATTAGTATCCATTCAAACGGCGTGATAAGGCATCATTGGCAAATTTGTTTTTAAGAAAGTAAAAAGTGCTTTTCAAATGCTGAATTGCATCTTGCACAGCCTTTGTTGGATTACGATCACCAGTTGTTTGAACATTTAAAACAAAGTAATGATCCAAAGGGTGAGGCATGATATAACCAGCAAAGCTGACATCAGGATAAGCCAACAGTTGTCTAGATTATTTTTTTTTGTTTGTTTTTTACTTTGTGTCTGTTTTCTCTTAATATTACTATTGTTATTGTATAAGGTGTTTACCCTTTAATCAAGTTGCCAAGAGAATGATCCTCACGCTCAAAGGTAAATGTGGCGCATCTAAAAGATCTCGATTGTGAAGCAACTCTATTGTTATAGTTGTTGTTGTAAATAACAATGGAAATAATAATAGTAATGGTCATTTGTATGTTTCTGTATTTTATGCAATAACAAGGCATAGCCTATTTACTTTCTCTTTCCAGGTGGAAGAATAAAGAGTTCATAGCCAGCAGGCACATTGTTGTTTTTCATAGTTCTAAAAGCTTTGATAAAGTGAATAGAAAAGCGTAAGCAGCCTCGACGAGGATGTGAGGACTTTATATAGTTTCCAAATTTGGGAATTCACCGTCACATTTTTTTTTTTAGGCCTGGCGGACAACCCCCCCCTTCCATCTCAAAGCCATCCCATTCTTCAATTTACCCTTTTTTGCCCTCAAGAAATGTCTGTCTTATCACTCAGTAAGCTCATATTTCCCTATAGCATTAATGGTTAAACTCACCTCCTTACCACCTATTAGCTTCAGCTTTAAAGGCTCTTCAGCCTTTTAAACAAACCACAGTCGGTCTTCGTGCTCTTCAAGCAAAGTAAATACACACAAAACACACACACATTGACACCAGACATAATAATAATGTTAATGTATTATATTTATTAATTAACATTTAGCTTCTCTACTTCCATTAAACAATCAGCTGAGCAGCCTCAACCCTCCAGACCTCAAGTCGGTGCTTCTTCTCTCTTTGACAATGTTCAAGTTGAAGCTGAAGAAACACTTTCTCACCATGAGCCTGTTGACAAAGAGGTAACATTGTTAACAAAGTCTATAATTACCTGCAGTTGTTTACACTCTGTCTGTACATGTAGTATAAATGGTCTTCTGCTAATTTCAAAACAAGTCCTCGCAAATTGAACATGATTGCTCGTTCTCTCCGCAATTTGCCTGTTGAAGAAGCTATCAAACAATTGGAATTCTCTGATAAACGCTCTGCCAAGAAGATTCTTCACAACTTGGCATTTGCTAGAAAGAATGCCACTGAGCAGAAAGATATGAAAAACCTCGTCATTTGTAAGTATATTGAGATATATTTTGTAGACTAGAATGACTGACTGACAGGTCCCATTTAGCTCAAGCATGGGTTGGCAAGGGAAGATATATCCAACGTATCAAGGGCCACGGTCGTGGTCAGTTTGGTATTATGCATCATAAAGAAGCACACATCAAGTTCTTGCTCAAGGAAGCTGCAAGTGTTACAAAAACAAAGGCTGATAGAAGAAATATTAGAGGCTGGAAGGAACCTAAAAAGACCTGGATGCCATTGAAGGAGGATAAGCCCATTTACAATGCTAAGCCTTTTTATAACTGGTAGAAGACGACGATGAAGCGAGTGATAAATAATAATCATAATCATAATAATATTATGTGTGTGTGTGTGTATACAAATAAAAACTGAAATAGATGATCATAGTAATGATGGAGACCTGTTTACATTATCTATTTAGAGAAGGCTGAAATGTGTATACGTTCACCATTTCACTGCTGATTGATTAGGTGCATTGAATAAACTAGACTTATTAGATATTATTATTATTATCAAATGTATATAGAATCATTGTGTGTGCGTAAAAGGTAACATTCATGTATTAAAAAATTCTACCATTTAACTCGATCGAGCAACGGTATCGCTTTGAATCGATCTTTTCATCGCGACTAGCGATTAAAAAGTGTTATTCGTGTTTAATCGTCGTATTTGAGATTAGGTTTCTCACTCTAAAAAGAACTCTGTCCTACCAAGAAAAAAAACACGAGAGAGAGAAAGAGATAAAGCTCACGCAATGATTAAAAACCCTCTTCATTCAAATCATCCAAGAGAGAGAAGGATATATATAAACATAAAATATGTGAAAAATACCTTTCAGAATCTTGGAATTTAATTATTTAACCTGACCATCGGTACAGCGCAAGTAGCATTGGAATTTAAAACTCGGTCTTATTTTTGTGTTTATTTAAATAGACTTGATGCTATTTTTTTAGAACTAAATTTATGATCCTTACTGTTTATTTACATGATCACTACATCCACTTAATTATTCACTATCGTTATAATTATGTGCTTCTCTCTCTTCATCTCTTTCAAGAAAGCTATAGGGAAACGAAAGAACTCTGGAATGGAACTAACTTGCAAAAAAAAAAAAGAATATTTGATACTAAATGTGACTGTGATTCATATTTTGTGGTCCAAAAATTCTGTCTCATGATCCGTAAATTGTCAGATGAAGGTTAAAATTCATAATCTGACATCTTTATCCTCTTATCTGATGCCCTTTTTCTATTGTTTCAATAGTTGAGTTCATTTTAAATCATTTTTTTTTTGAAATCATTTGCTTCTGAAACAAAAATAGTTTGTTCATAACATGATTTGTGGCAATATTCCTGTTCAAAAAGGTGTCACTTTAGATGATGAAAAGATATAAAAGGGATGGACTACAGCAAATCATTGGATATAAAAGGGAATCCTGCGACGCAATGTTCACATTAAGATTATAACTCCGGCATTACTCGTTAAAACTAAGGTATTTTTTTCTTCTTTTTCGCTTTTTTTTCCCTTTCGGTTTTTTCTCCTTTTTATCATTTATTTTATTCTTTTTTATTTTTTGACCACAGTTTAAAACACGCACTATGGTTTTGGGTATCGGCGGCAAAAGTAACAAAACAAATACTAGAAGCAAATCATCTGATGATGAAGAACCTTCTGCCAACGATGTTGATCAACTCTCTATGAAGAACCTTGAGACTTCTGAAAAGAGCCAATTCAAAGAGTTTAAGGACTTCTTGAAGACTGTAGTCAGTTTTACCGGAGACCTTAGTTCTTTGACATGCCCTGCCTTTTTCTTGAATGGTCTTTCCTTGTTAGAATATGGGTATGTAGTATTTATACTTTATACGTGATTGTTTTGTTTTAATAATCTACATTTGTATTACAAAAGTACCTATTGGGGTGATCATCCATCTTGCTTTACTGCTATTAGTCAGGCTCAATTGCCCCAAGGTAAATATTCATAAGAAAAGGGGAAAAAAAAGAATGACTATCTCCCCCACAAAAAAAAAAGAAAAAAAAAAACTAACAACATCATTTATTTACTCTAGAACGTCTTTTGGCTATTTGTCGTTGGTTCATTTCTACTCTTTATGGTAGTTATGCTTCCCGCTGTACAGGTGGTAAATATGAAAAGAAGCCATATAACCCTATTCTAGGAGAAACATTCTTCTGTAATATGGGTGATTCCAAGTGTGTTTGTGAACAAGGTATTTTTTATATTATTAATAATGTCACTAATTATCCACGTTGTACATTCTGTTGCTAATTCTTTTTATTTGATTATATCTAATTTTAAAGTTTGCCATCACCCTCCTATTTCCGCCTTTTACTTTGAAGATGAGAAGGCTGGTGTTTCTTTAAATGGACATAGTAAGTCTTTCTCTCTATATATACACAATGGGTACGTATTTAACCAGCGAATGTATAGGTGGACAAAAATCCAAATTCAAAGGCACCTCCATCAAAATTGAGCAAGTGGGTCGAGCTGTTTTATACCTCAGGGAATTCGACGAACAATACCTTATAGATTTCCCCGACTTGCTCATTCGTGGTGTATTAACAGGTGGAGCTTTTATTGAATTGGGAGGAAGTTGTACCATTGTCGGCTCTAACAACACAAAGGCTGTGATTGAATTTGTACCCAAACCCTGGTTTGGTGGTGAGTATAATCATATAAAGGGCAGCGTCTATTCTGAGGGCAAAGTGTATTATAACCTTTCCGGTCGCTGGAGCCACCAATCATTTTATAACGAGGCTGGTGATACTACCAAAAAGGAACCCTTGTTCGATGCAGAGGCGGAACCCATGGCAGAACGTGTCACAGTTCCCGTCGAGAAGCAAGACGAGTACGAATCACATCGTGTGTGGGGACCAGTCACTGAAGCCTTGAATGAAAAGAATTTCAAACTTGCAAACCAGGAAAAGACACGCATCGAAGACTGGCAGCGCGGAGTTCGTAAGGAGCGTGAGGAAAAGAACGAGACTTGGGCTCCAAAATTATTTACATTCGAAAAAGATATCGAAGCTGAAAATGGTACTGAATATCAAAAGAAGAACTTTAATTTGAAGAACGTCATCAATTCAAAGCATCATTTGGACGCTGGCTCATGGACATACAACCAATCCCTTCATTCTCGCCAGTAATAGCTAATTATCCTATAGATTAAAAAAGATATAAAAAAAAAAAGATAAAATCACATCATACAATTGTAATATTACTATTTTTATTAGAGGCTTGGGTTTTGTGGAAATGGATCTACATTACCAAAACGTCAATTAATCCAAAATAAATCGTGAATTTGATAAAGAACAACTTTCAAAATAAAATATTCGTGCATTTAATATCAAGGCAAAATGATCATAATTAAGAGTAAGGAATTGTGTGTATAGGGGAGGAGAGAGAGGGAGAGAGATAATATAATTTGAAGCACGTTTTCTATTGACCTTTCCTGAAGATAGCACTAACTAGTTTTATCACAATAAAATGAAACAAGTGCTTGCACCTTGATTTCGATCAGTAGTGATAGTTATGCTTGCCTATCTATGAATATGAAATGATGATAGACCTTATCCGCCAATGTGCTCCCAATTAATATACAGGAGCATAGTCATGATAACATTTACTCTCGCCCAAACTAATTACTGTTAATACTAATATTTCAGACCCTCTGTCTGCAATTAGTTCTTTAATTGGTTTATAAAAAAATGACACTTCAACTGTTAATTTTGTCGATTCAAAGGGCCAGCATTGTATTTAGATCCAGAAAAATGAGTATGAGAACATGAGCTCCAAGATATCTGAAATGATCAGTAACCCTTGCATTTCCAACAGACTGTTTTGAAACCTAAATTAAGAAGATGATTCATCTGATAAACCCATAAAAGTATAAATAGTTGTCTGCCTTGGGAGCTTTGGATTTTCTATATGAGTAAACCAATATCAAACCTGTTGAGCCAGTATTTCCAATAGAAATATCCATACCATTGGTTCAGCCCCAAAAGCGCCACTAAAGCCATTCCTCTACCACCATTAAAAACTCGACATTAGTCAATTTATGGTCGCAGTAGTGGATCCCTTTTGGATTTGTAAAAGTCAGACCATCATTGTCAAGAGAATATAACCATTGCTTCACTTGCTAATTTCTTCTATGAATGATGGCTCCACCTGCTCCCATTTTCATCCGTGGTTAGAGCAAGAGCTGTAAACCCCCGCTGGGACTCCGAAATTAACTACGCACTGCAAAGCGCGAGGAAGTATTGGCGTGCAATAAAAACGGTAAAAACAAGAAATAAAGATTGAATTTGATACCACTTGTATATCTCAAGATGTCTGAATTCAAACATAAACATTCCTTTGCATAAAGATACATGTACCATTGATAAATGCACTTTACTGGAGTGACATGTATGGTTAAACAGTATAACGCAAAAGTACACCCATTTTATTGTTTATCAATTGCATTATAGATTAGTCAATGATAGAGAAAAGAAAGATATTTTCAAAAGGTATTTGTTTTTGTTGAATTGACTTGCTTTCAACAAACTAATTCATTTTCGTTGAGTCTGACCCAACAACTCGGTAGAAATTGATAAGTGTTGACTTTTTTTTTCAACTTATTCAACTTTTTTTTTACTTCTTTTTTAAATATTAAGCAATTCTTTTTCATAATGTCAGATCGTTCCATTTTAAAAGATTTTTATAATCAAACTGAAGAGGATTTGGAATCCGAAGAAGATTCTGATTTTGTACCTGATCGTAAATACCAAGAAAACAAAAACGATTGATTCCTTTGAAACTCAATGTGACCACAATTGTTTAATTTAGATAGCGATGGTGAAGACAACTCTGAAGACGACGGTGAAAGTGAGGAAAACGACCAAGAAGCAGCAAAAACAACAAAGAGAAATATTGAACAAGTAGAACAAGAAGATAATGAAAAGTCGTAAGTGATCTATCTTTAAAGATCGGGCCGTTTCTAATAGCCGTCTTGTTAAGCAGTGCAGCAGTGAAGGATCCTAGTGCTAAAAAATCGCGCATTGACGCAATTTGGGCTGATATGAACAAACCTGCAGAATCTCAAAAAATGGTGAAATCAGAGACTAAAACAGAAACGAACAATGAAAAATGCTCAGCAGTTTCCGCCAAGGATAAGCAGCAAGAAGAACCATTAAGGTAAATAGGTAACAGATGGCATGTTCTAATTTTAACTTTATTCAAAATTAGACAAAAAAAGCCGTCGTCATCGATTGTAAGACCAAAATCTTCATTATCGTCCCTTGTCTCACAATATAATATCAAGGTGCCTAAAATGAACACTTTGGATCAAAGCAAACGGGATTGGAACAAGTATGTCGATCGTGAAGGCATTCGAGAGGACCTTCAATATAAAAACAAGGATGGCTACATGGAGAAGGTTGAGTTTCTCCAAAGGGTGGATGACAGGCGTTTAAATCAATTAAAGGCTGGCCAGAAGACCTCCAAAAAGTATAAGCCTGAGTAGAAAACCTTGTCTCGTGATGTATCTATTGGCTATTAATTCATATCACACCCTTACACACACAGAGATAAAGATTTCTATTTACATCTCCTCTATTTATACATTTGTAATCGAAAAAGCCTCAGTGGCAGGTTTCTGCACTTCATAAAAACTTTTTCTTTTTGCTTTATCCCGAAAATAGAAATGAAAATCCGCCTCTTTTAATTGTCAAAAAAAGGTATAAATATATTTAAAAAGTAAAAACCCCAACCTTGTTTTGTTTCTTGTTATTGTTTTGTACTTTTCTATAAGATCACTTTGTCATCCATTTTCTTCTCTTTCTTCTCTTTCTGTTTATTTTTATTGTTTTTTATATAAATGCGTATTCGCAATTTACTGTTAAGCATAGCTGGAATTGCCAGTGTACTTGCTCAAGATGCAACCACCACATCTGCTGCACCTGTTGCTACACCCTCAGGCGTGACAGGAAATGTGCATTATGCAAGTCTGATGAACGTATCACTTTGGTTTTATGAAGCACAGCAAAGTGGAAAACTACCTTCAGATAACAGAGTTCCATGGTAAGACGGTAAAAAGGAAGTTGGGTTTTGCTTGTTTAGTATTTGTTTTCTTGGCTTTTGTACATATGTAATGGGTAAAATAAAAGACCGCTTTCATTTATCGTTTTTGCAATTTCTGATAGGCGACATGATTCTGCCTTGAGTGATGGGGATGATAATAATGTCAATTTAGTAGGAGGATATTACGATGCTGGGTAAAGAAAAAATAGATATGTATATACGTACAATTATACAGAAAGAATTGATCACTTTTCTACTATTTCTATAGTGATTATTTAAAGTTTAGTTTACCACTTTCTTATTCACTATCGATTGTGACTTGGGGTGCAATTGCTTGGTTTGATGGATATACAAAAGCCAATCAAGCTAACTACTTGGCCTCGATGTTAAAATGGGGTACTGATTGGGTTATGCAAGCACATCCGGATGATGATACATTCTATGTTCAGGTATTACCTTTGCTTATTAAAATGTTCAATTTCATTTGCTTTTCACATACACATATACTTACGCGAATATCTCACTTTTAGGTTGGAGATGGCGACATCGATAATAACTATTGGGGTTAGTAGAAGACACTTTGTGCTATAGCGTGACAATGACTATTATGCCTGTTTTACTAAAATTTTGTTCACAATTTTTTAGGACCTGATTCTGGTATACCAACACCTAGGCCCTCATACCAAGTCAATAGAACAGTAATCGGAACGGATGCTGTAGCAATCTCAGCAGCTGCATTAGCATCGGCCTCATACCTATTTAGAAATCATTTGAATGATACCGATTACGCAGATACCTTACTGGATAACGCCACCTCACTATTTAATCTAGCAGATACAGCACAACCTCGACAAGTTTATACTCAATCTATTCCAGCAATACAAGAATTCTACAATACAAACAATTATACTAGCCAATTGACTTATGCAGCTCTGTGGATGTACAAAGCCAGTGGTAACGAAACCTATCGCACAATGGCATCTGGCTACTTTGATCAATTTAATTTGGCTGGTCAAACCGTTGGTGTGATGGACTGGTCTGACCAAACAAATGGTGTTTTTGTGCTTGGAGCCGAGCTTGATCCTACAAATACAAAATACGCCACTGCCGCCAAAAACGTACTAGACACAATTATTAACAGTCAGAGTAGATCTCCTTGTACCTTTACCAACGGAGGAATGCTTTGGTGTGACGGATACAGTGATTCCAACTCACTTGTACCTCCTCAAGACATGGCACTACTAGCATTATTATACAGCAGGTTGGATAGTAGTAAATCTGATAGTTACACTAACTTCGCAATAAGCCAGATTGATTATTTGCTTGGCAACAATTACATGTAAGTCGAAACATTTATATATAAACTTAGATATACAACCAAGTAGGCTTAACAATGTTTATGTTTTCTTATATGAACAAATAGGCTAACACCCTATGTTTGTGGCATTCATATGAATTCACCCCACAATCCACATCACGCAGGTGCTTCAGGTGGTACTGACATTGGTAACATAAATTCTTCGCCACCACAAGAAAAATACATTTTATACGGCGCAGTTGTTGGTGGACCAGATAAATCGGATAAATTCTATGATATTCGTGATGACTACCAGCAGACCGAAGTTGCACTTGATTACAATGCACCTTTCCAAGGACTTGTCGCCTATCAACTCAGTGCGGATGCTCAGGATCCACCCTATGTGTCCATTACTCAGCCCAGACCCGACGTATCACCTTCATCTAAATTCCCAGGTTGGCTCATTGCAGTTATTGTCATTGTCATTGTATTTGTCCTTGCTATCATTGGGTATATTATCTGGTGGAAACGGCATCGTATCTTTAAAACTGAAAAGACAGCATATGTATAGTGAAACAGCAGCATGAAATAAATAGTATTTTCTATTTTAAAACGTGTTTTCTATTTTTAATTTTAAAAAAGTGGTTGCCAAGATTTTATTTGTGATGCATTTTTTATATTTTATATTTTATTTATTATGCCTAAAATGTAACAGAAAAAAGAGGATGATAAAAAATGAATTCATGAAGTAAATAAATAAAAGTGAAAGAAAGAAAGGATTTTTCTTATATCATAAATGCTACTATATACATTCTATAGATTAAATAATAAAAGGGGATGGGGCATATCATAATAAATTTTTGGAGATTTCTAAATGTATGGTTGTAAGTCTATCAGTAATAATTTTTTTTCTGTTGTATTGTTGTTGTTGTATGAGTGTATTGTTATGTGTTGTATAAATGAAGTTGTGTATATTTTTTTCTGCTATGTTTTTCTTTAATTATTTTCTGTTTATGAGATGACGGATGAACGGAGAAACACGTTTAAGCGCTGTATGTCCAAGTATAGGGTGTTTCCATGATGTTTGTTGGATTAGCCTGATAGATAGGAGTGGACCAATATGGGATAATTTCAGATTGTAAACTCATATCAAAAAGGTCAGGTTGGGCCGATGATAATTTTTGGAAATCTGTTGGAAGGAAAATGTCCTCACTTTGTTGGAAAGTGTCTAAAGGATATGATTGGAGAGGGTATGAGATCGGGTCACAGCCGATTGGTGAAATTTCTTCGACCATGTTCATTTGAGCATTTGGTGTATCCCACGAATATAAATCGGATTCGATAGGTGAGGCTGCGTTGCCTAATAAGGACTGATGGTCGAGCATACCATAGGATTCACTTAGTGCGTTTTGATTCGTGTATCCAAAACCATAGGTGAAGTGTAACATTTCATCAGATTCAGCACTGCTGGAACAAGGTGATAATGAAGGTTGCTGCATTGTAGTATTGACTGCATACGAGTTCAAAAAGTAAGGCTCATCATCTGCATCACAGCTGCTTGAAAGAGGAGGTGAAACTATTGGAGACCATGTTGCCTGGTAGTCCAATAACTGAGTGTTTGACACTTCAAAAAGAGAAGAACCATTAGGTTTCCAGTCATCTGTCAATTTAGGGTAAACTAAACAAAAAAAATTAGATCATCTTACAAAAAGGCAGTGTAATATTGATTAGTGAACTTACCAGGCTTGTCCTTAATGTAAGCTTGGCGCTTCTTATAGGGTCCACGCTTGACACCCTTCTTGCGTTCTTTTCTATCAGAATCTCTACAAGTTTCGGTCAAACCGAGCTTGATGCATCTAGCACAAGGTCTACCATCGTCGCATTTTTTACAGGCTTTTTGGCAGTTTACTAATAAAAATAAAAAGATATTAGGTATGTGTAACGTTTATTAGTAAATCAAATTAATCATCTTTACCACAAGCATTCTTGACTTGTTTGCGCTTAGGTTTATCGCTTTTTGCAGCCTTTGAGGTAGGTTTGGTGGTTGTTGGTTGAGTAGGAATAGTGGTTGTTGTTTGCTCATCATAATTGATCCAGGATTTAGAAAGGCTGTTCGACATATTGTTCATAGTTAAAAGTGTTGCTTAAATTGAAAGAAGTGAAGAGAAAATAAAACTTTAATTTTGAATGAATATAATGAAAATGAAAAATATAAAAAAAAACGACCGTGCAATCAAGGTTTATATATATTTTGAAATTGGGGGGGGGAAAGTCTAGAATGAGGGGTTAAAATAACAAATAGAAATTTTGCCTTAGTAAAAAAAAGTTAAAAATAATTGCACGTTCCTATTGTATAAAAATCTTCATTATTATTATTATTGTGTTTTTCATTTTAGCAAAACAAACAATAAACACACTTTCATCAAATACCTTTAAACAGCTTCTATTATTAATCTTTTAATTGATATTTGCCACCAACTCTATGTTATCATAAACGATATTTAAGAAAAGAAAAAAAGAAGTTGAATATACCCTATATAGCCCATCATGGCCATTCCCCCCCCC